>VMKM01003156.1:0-44923 GCA_008360985.2 Macquaria ambigua
TGCCAGGTGTGTCCATGCAGGGAGTGGAAAAATAAGACTGAAGAACAGAGGAAAGCTGGCCCACGCTGCTTATTTGACATCACAGTGGAAGAGGTTGACTTTGCAGGCTCCAGTGACTTTAAATAACAAAAATAGATGATTGACAGAATGACTGACACTTACTGAGGTGAACTGGGAGAGCATGCTGCCTGGGAAAAATCCAACCCACAATATGCTTATGGTCTTATATTTTACATGATACTGGCAGTGTTAGAAGGAAGTGATCGTGAGCAAAGAATTTCTGCCTCACTGCCCTGGTGGTTTTTAAATGGTCACAAAACAAACGTGGGCATTGTCCTTAGTTTCTGACTTTTGTTCTGAATAACTCTGTTCTGCAGAGATAAAGTGACTTTTAAAACATGCTGGCCACACAGCTTTTAATGTGGCTCTGGTCACTGCATTTTCTTCACAAAATCACACAGAAAATGCAAACCATACATGCAATAATGCATACAGCATGTCATCTGTCTTCCAGAGGGGAATTGTTAGCCCCCTCTTCTGAAAACAAGGGGGAATAAAAATGTGAGCAGACCCGCACACAATGCATACACCTAAATAAAACACACACACACACACAATTAAGGAAAAATCATAGACAAAACAGTATTTCTTAATTGACATCACAGGCTTCTTAAACATACAAAGATTGCCACAGAGCCAAATTATTGTCTTTACTCAGCTAATTCCAGAGCTTTTCAACTTTGAAAACAACACCGACAAACTATCTACAAGAGGGGAACACACATCTGCCTCATCTGTCAACACATCATAACTGAGCCAATAACAAACTCTGAGCTCAGAGGGAGGTGGCAGAGAGGTCAGTCAGTCGACTGTGTTTGTATGTGTCTGAGCAGAAGAAAGGGGGGGGGGGGGGGGGGAGTGTCTATTCACAGCATGCTCTCCAGGTCTACGCTCAGGCTCCCCGACCCCCTGGGAACCGAAGCCACAGCGGGCAACCTGAAACCCATGATGTCATCGTCAGAGAACACGGGCTACCGGCAGTCAGTGAGAAAGTGTACAAAACCCAAAGTCAACATCACACAATTACTGGGGTTAATTGTATTTACAGTTGAGCAGCTGTGGTGGATTACAGGGTTCAACGATATAGTATGGTACATGTGTAAGAAGAGGCAAAGAGTCTTCACTGGGGAGGTTTGTGAGAGGAAAGTTGCCTTGACAAGGATTCTACATTTGACTAAAAATTCGGCACTGGGCCCCTGTGTGTAACGTTTCTGTTTTGAGTGATAAAGTAGAACAAGGAACCATGTGCCGTGTAGCGCTGCAGGTTTTAATTCCAACCCACAATAAGACTTGGCTTGTGTCTGCACTGATAAACCTTCAACCACAGAGGAGGAGCTGATCAGTAACATCACAATGCTTTAGTGTTTTGTTGAAATGAAAACCTGCACATTCTTGGCTTTCTATGGCACATGATTGCCTATCATAAGAAAAGCTTATTATTCTTAATGCCTGCTGTATCTGTCTTTTATGTTGTTGTAATACATTACTGGTCGCATGGGTAAATTCTCTTTTAACATTGCTTGTTTCAAAAGGAGATAGAGTTTTTGCTAGGCTACAGAGGAGAGGACTTTGAGGTGGTGGAGATTGACTGTTCCTCTCAAGGACACACTGAGTGGCCTCAGTACATTTTTGTAATTATATGTATCTTGGGTCTGAGCCAATACAGAGCCTTGCAGAAACTGTTGCAGACAAGTTTGCATTTATTAGATGCTTTCTAAAACAAATCAGATGATCACACTGATTTGTATGAGTCTGTATTCAGAAAAACCTAATGGTTCTTTTTTCAATACATTTACAGAATTGCTCTCCATTTTTATTCCACTTTAGTCAATGTGTCTATTATGAGGCTACATTATGTCACTGAGTTTTCTTTTTGAATCTTCTCAAGGTGAAAAAGTCAATGTAAAAGCAAATCTTAGTTTTTTCCTCTCCATAAAGAGGCACAAAATGAGGAAACAATGTGATCTGAGGTGAAGCACTGGCAGCCAGACTACCAGCACCGGGTGTGTGTCTGGAGAGAGAGAGAGAAAGAGAGGACACAGGGTCAGACATGTCATCACATGCTATTCATGATGGATGGCCATTTCCTCCCACTCTACAGGTTCTTATAGAGGACTTCTGTTCCTGTTCAGCTTTATCTTAGTGCTGGTGAGCAAGGCTTATACAAGGCTCAGGGATCACCCTTCACCTGCAGGACTCACCCAACAAAGAGGTATGCATCCTGGTTCCTTAAAGCATCTAAAACTCTATGTTCCTATCCATGGGTATTACCCCACAGGTATCATCAATTCACTACAATGCCAAATGATGTTATTTGCTGTGCTGCAACTGGCTGATATGCAACTGTTTTTATGCAGCTACTTGCATTCCTGCTGCCATAACCTTAACTTTCATAACTTTCATCTCCCCTAGTTCTCGAATGGTAAAGTCAGCAGAGTGACTATTCTCTCGGCTCTATATCTGCCTGAGGGACATTCAAGTCTTTGGTAACTCACTCCTATATACTTTCATATATTATATGTAAAAAGCATTAATGATCCTTCTTGAGCTACAGGAATATTTTATCTACAATGAGGTCATATGGCTTTGGCGTTGCTTTGAACATATGTTTTTTCTACTGTTGCATCACTCTAAATTAATATTTTAGCTAAAAGCCTAAAAGAAATCAAACAGATAACTATAGAGCAGCCAAAACAGAGCATTCCTAAAACCTAAAACAAGCTTTGATATTGAACCATGTGACCCTGCATTCTCTCTTAACATATGTTCATCATTAATGCGAGGACGCTGCAAGAGGAACATTTTGGATACTGACTCCTTTCTAAACTGTTTTAGGCTGACTGAGAACTGGGTCAAGTGTCACTGAATGTCAGGATGATCTTTTACAGTATGTGTATCATCTTTTAGCGAATGCTAATCAGCAGTTTTGACTTTCTTATGATCTGCTGAGCTTCTATCTGAAGGCTCTGTGTGAAAGAATGTAAACAGTCATGGCAAGCAATTATAGTCTCATTATGGTTTATGTTTGTTTATGGCAGTCATCTGTGGCTCTTGGCCTTCAAGATGAAGTCATAATTGTTGATTTGTTCTTTGTGTTTCACAGCAGGAAACTGTGTACTTGCATTTGATTGACAATTGACCACTGCAGGGAATTTTACAGCTGCCTAACTGACAAAGCACATTCACACTCCACTGTCTACAGAAGATAAATTCTGTGCACTTGTGTCACACATAACCCATTCTTCGGTATTATGTGAGTGTGACATGTTTTCCTTTTCACACAGCGCTTTAACCCCGCACCCTCACTGGACAGTCCTGTGATCAAAGCCTGCCAAATTCCTTGGTGATGATTCCCCTTTTGGGTCCAATGTCAGGATCAGAGACTGGAGCAGGGAGACAGCATACTCAAGTCAAACAAGCCACATAACATTAATTTGCCATGCCAGATCTATTGCAAAGGCACACATGCATCCTTGTGCACGCAAACAATGACCAAGACGTCGAGGCACAGAGACAGCTGTCCTGTCACCCTGTGTCTAATATGGACAGACAGCGGGTGAAGAAACGATTGGACTCAGTGAGACATCCATTCAACTCACGGGGGGTTGAGAACATCAGGATGATGATGAACTCCGTTTGTACTGTGTCCACAGTATTAACTTGTGTCTGTGGACGAGAGAAATACAGCCTGCTTGGGTTTCTGCAGTAACATATCAAGTGAAACAATAGATCCATAAGAGAGTTCAAGAACTATATGTTCAAAGTCTTTACAAAAGTCTAATTTATGATTTTAAAGACAGACGTTGGTTGCATTTTCATGCACACCAATAAATTAAATTATAACATGATTTAAGAAGTACTTGGACAGTTTGGATAATACGCATATTCGCTTTCTTGCCGAGAGTTAAATGAGAAGATCAAAACCACTTTTATGTCTGTATGTTACATATGAAGCTAGAGCCAGGAGACAGAGACTTTGGACAGAGCCAAGCTAGCCAAGCTAGCTAGTTTCCCCCTGTGTACAGTCTTCATGCTAGCATTAATGCTTGCATGGAAACAGGATTATCAATCCAATGGTCATACAAGCAACCCATGTAAATATCTTAATCTGACTAATCAAACTTGTTTCTATTACTGACATGTGTCAAAGGAGGCTGAAAATATTCAGTATGTCACAAAAGAAAGGCAGAAAACAAGAGAAAAAAATACCTTCAAAACCTAACTCATAACCCTCTGAGACCACCAGGTTGAGAACCACTAGACTAAAGAAAATTAACAACATTCTTGTATCTCAACTGTTCCTTCCTCTTCCCTTTCCCAGATTCATACACTTGGCAGGCTTCACACATAGTACACTTGACACACATGCACACGCACACACACATGCACATCAAGTGTCATTCCAGACATGTTTACACAGACAAAGTTAGATCTCAGGGTAGAAACCCTGGGGGCTATGTCTTTGCCAGAGGATCCCCCAACCCCCTCCTCCCATCCCTGTATCCCTCGAACCCTCCTTGTCCTTCTGAACCCTGGTGAAGGTTCAATTTTAGGGACTAAACTCCAGCTCGGCCCCTCAGGACTGTCTGTCTCCCTTTGCTCTGTTTTGCTTGGTTTAGGCCAATTTACTGCCTGCGTTTATACTGTTACCAGTAGACTGTCAAGCCACCATGAGAATATTCCCACAACACACTCACATAGATGGTTTTCATGATCCGCAGCTTACACCGACACTGAAACCTAATAAAACAACACTGAGGAGGACCTACATGAACACTGCCAACAGGCCTTATTGTCAAGTTAGGACCACTGGCTTTACTCTGTCGTTGACGTTGGTTTGATGTGATGCCTCATCGTCAGTCAGTCTTGAACGCCTTGGATGAGTCCCAACCAAACCTGACTCGACAAGCTGTAGTCAGGTCTGGGAACACAGCCGCCACCGGCCTGTCCACACACAGAGAGCGGCCAAAAAACTCTGCCTCCTCTCTGTCCGAGCCTGTCAGCGAGACTGAGGGCCTCCTGTCTGTGATTGATGACCGGGGTTCTGCATATTTCTGAAGCTGACACGTGTTGGCTCTGTTGGCTGGGAGTCGTCTCTGCTCTATTTAGTTAACATTATTCTTATTATTTCTCTGACCAACCCAGCTGTTGAGTGCATGCATGTGTGTGCGTGTGCACATGTGCGCACACAGGGAGGGGTTTTTCCATGCCCTCAGTTGTCCAGGTATGCGTAATGAAATCTCAAGTTCTGTTTTGAAAACCCTCGGAGTTCCAGTCATTTTCACATTTGAGGTTTTTCTCTCAGCTCCCTTCTTCTCCCCTTCCCTCTCACCCACGTGTGCTCCCATGGAACAGTCCACCCAAGGTTACTTACTGCTTAATTTGCAGCACTTTCAAAAAAGTTAAATAAACACAGGTTTTAAAAGGTGGGGAACACCCACCATCTTGACCACTTTGTGTCCAGAAGCAGAGAACAGTTCTTAATTGTAGAAAAAAAAAACGGTGTGTGTGTCTGTATGTGTGTTTTAAATCGAGCCTATTCAGCTCAAACTTGAATCAGGAAACCAATAAAGCCACAAGATGTTGGCAACTGAGACAAAAGTCGCTTATCTTCCAATTTATTGCCAGTGAGAGTCGTGTGTTCAAAACCTGTGCGGCCATTAATTAAACTTGATCTTTACGAAAAGTACAAGAGAACTACTGTTGTGCTGTTCAAAGCCACAATACACAGGTGGAGGAAAGGAGGAGCAGCTGTTCACTAACACAAATGCGAGCACAATCATGCAAACACACACACACACCTCATAAAATGTTAGGGAGTGAGCACGAACTCTAAAACAGAGACGTGCTTGTGATAAAGTGCTGTTTAAAAAACAAACTGCTGTAGTTGACCTGCAGATTAAATATTGTTGACATAATTCATGTGAACATAATGTTCCTCAAATATGAAAGCTAAGTTATCTAAAGTATTACTTGCAGGGTAGTCATTCAATTTAACAGCTACTCATTTTGCGTTTTTCCTCAAATGCTGCTGTTTCAGCATATGCAGATGTGATTGGGGTGTGTTGATAAGCAGAGGAAGGAGCTGGAGCAGCACTCAGTCAGACTGACAGAGATGAGCTGAACCAGGCATGAACACTCCAGTCTTTGTCTCTTATGTTAGTCTGATACTCGTCCAATACTGATTAAATGATGGACAGACAAAGATGTCCATCTATCCACAATCCAATGTACTACAACTATGGGCTTTATACAAGCATCTGTATTCATGAATACATTGTAAATATTTCTGAAAAAACTTTTCACTGACTGGTCTCACTCTCATGTGCGCACACACACTCACACACACAGTCATTCAAACAGCACAGATAAAGCTAAGTGTCCAGATACATACATACATACATACATACATACATACATACATACATACATACATACATACATACATACATACATACATACATTTTCAATGCTCTGTGAACAGATGTGGTTGACTGCATTTGGCTGCAGGAATGAAACCGACTAAGCCTTCCTCAAACATACATGTAGCAAAAAGGCCAAAGCAAGTACAAGAATTCAACCAGAGGATTCTATAAACCAAGAGGGCATTTCATCCCCTGAAACTATCTTCTGATCCTTAAATCCTAATCTGTGTATTCTGGCATGCCAACATGCACTTGTACGAGGCCATTCATGTGTGACTGCAGGTCCATGTGTGTCGTTACGTAGAGGTAATTAACAGCTGTGTCTGCTCCTGAACACCTGCAATAACAATCCAGGCTGTAGCAGGTTAGCTATAGCTGCTACTCTCTCCCTTTCTTTTTATTGTAATCTGATCCAGCCTGCTCCTCTGCGTAAAGCTCTCAGAGCCACTGAAGAGGCCAGACTTGGAAAGACAAGGGGAGAGGCCGGTCTCCTCTCAGACTGGACAGAGCCGTAACTAAAGATGAAGGACGAATGAGTGATTGGTGTGGCTAACTCGTTTTCCCCCTGAAAGTTGATTTGAAATGCAGAAAAAGGCTCCACATGTCTGCATCAGGTCTTTGAAGGCAGCAGTTTGAACTGTAATGTCAAAGAACTATTTGCAGATATGCCAATAAGGCTGGGTGATACAGCTGAAATCAATACGTCGATGATAATAATAATAATATGACAATATGGAAGGCGTATGCAAAGTCATATATGAAATAATACAGTGCTGCAGTACTGACCAAGCCTTCAAAAGCAGTCAGTCAAGCTGCTGAAAGTGTTGTTTTCCCACATGGTCAATTGAGGTCAGACCCAACCTTGACTAATTTATTCAAGGGAGTCTGTAACTGTTCTGTCAGTTATGGCATCAGGCCTCTGTACCACAAACAAAGCGCATAATTGAAGTAGCTTAATCACAATTACAAACACAGCTACCGAGGTATATTGGTATATTAGGTTAAATGCCTGTTACTGCAGCAGTATTTATAGCTATAAAACAGGTTTAACCATCTGCACTTTGATATTTTCTAAGTAACACGAGATACCTAATAGAGCTCCAAAGGAGACAAATTATCTCTGCCCAAACCGCAGGAGAGCTGGTCAAAAATAAACAGAAAAAAAAGATTCAAAATGTCACTAGGGAAAGTCTGGAAAATCATGACAACTCGTGCCAAAACACAAACTGCTTCAGCAAAGAACAGCAGCTGTCACAAGCTGAAACTACCCACCAGGGATTTGACAGACAAATACAGCAAATAGCAGTTGACTACTACTGCAAACTGACATGCAACCTACAGTAACGTGACTCACCTTTTGTTTGCAATAGTAATTTAGTTAATCCAATGTTAAAGTCCATCTCATGAAGTGTTGACATGAGTTTGTCACCTGTCACCTGTTTTGGCTAGCTCGCTAATCCTGCAACTAATGCCAAAACCTGACAGGGATTGCAATGTGATGTAGTATTGTGTGTGTGTGTGTGCATGTGTGTGTGTGTGTACGTACGTGTGCGTGTGTGTGAGGGAGAGTGTTTTATGTGTGTAACTTGTTTCCAGATAAAGCAGTGTGTCATTGGGAGCCAAACATTACAGTACAAGCTGAAAATACACTCACTTGAACATCTGATTTCTCAAAAAAACTGTATAGACAATATCTTAGCAAGAGTGCCAACTGTTCCTGTTATTAATTGCTATTATGAGGTTTTTGGTAACACTGTTTTTAATACTCCACACACAGCACACTCCATTCTGTCCTGCTTGTTCCAGGATGTGACCGAGTCTTTAATTAACGGATTAGCGTTGCATTGATAACAGATGTCACCCTGAGGGCAGACTCACCTGATATGATCTATGCAAACCCAGCTTCTTCTGTATCGTCACTGCAGCATCCTCCACATCCCCCGGTTTAAAATGCAAAGCTCTGATGTCAGCACATTTCCCTGCAGACGGCCTCACAGGTATGACTCCAAATGCCCTCTGCCCTCTTCCGAATCTGTGGAGAGAAGAAAAGGCCACATATGAAACCCATTTCACAATCTGTCATCAGGCACACGGGGCTGGGCAACGGGGGAAAAACATGAACAAGACAGAAATTGATTTCATCTGTTTCTCCATCTCCTCTCTCACAGTCTGAGTGGCACTCGCTGTCGCTTGCTATTTAGCGGACAAGCGCAAGGCTCAATTGCAGGATCAGATAGGGTGCAGAATAAGGTCTAGAGTAGAACAGACGTGCAAGAATTCAGAACAAAGCTTTTCAGATTTGTCTGTTGAAAGATCAAACTGTCCAGGGAGATCATGTTGATATGTTTTGAGTGTGGCGAAACACAGAACCCCTTCTTCATACAGATATAAGGACTTATGAACTTTAAAATCTCAGAAAAGAAAGCAAGTGTCATGAAACATACCCCAGTAACATTTAGCCAAGATTATATCAGCAGAACAACACGCTAAGTCACAGCTGGATACGGTGCTGAACTAACACGGCGAAGAGTGTTGAATCTCGGACTTTCCCTTTCAGCTGAAACAGGTGACTTTATACTGTGAATCTGGGTGGTCTCGATGACCTGTCTTTTCTTAATAAACCACTTATGAGCATAATTATGGGCTGACATCCTGCCTGCTACCTGCATGTCAGGTGTTTGTGTGTATGGGGGAGTGAGAGAGACTGCGTACACTGTAATATTTGCTATGTGAACATCCTTCTTGAAACATAATACATAAAAAATTAAATCAATGGCCTTCAAATGCAGTAATAATATTTGCATTATTACTATATTCTTTCGTTTTCCGTCTATCTTCTATTTGTCTGACTCAAAGACGGACACACACACACTGACTCACATACAGCTGTCTTTTATTTGCCAGGATCCAGCCGCAGATGGTGATACAGTGTGAACTTTAACACACAGATTCTTGACATTCTTTACGGGTGTGAGTTACTCTCCAACTCAAACCGGTGCTTTGCTTCGGCCCTCTTTACTTTCCTGCCAGCAGGTCGCTGTCACAGAAGGAGTCTGAGCAAGCCTCTCCCACATATACAGGCTACTATTGTCCTCTCTAGGTACAGTAACTCTATTCTCTGTCTATTTCACAGCACTGCGTGGCTTCGGCTCCCGACTGTACACCAAGCCTTTATGTTGGAGCTGTGTCAGCATATTTTGCTGTTTATGATGGGTCCTGTAGTGGCAAGTTCATTGCTTAATGTAAAAGGAATGCTAATTAAACGATGCAGCACGCCTGCTCGCTGTTGAAATCAAGGGGCAAAAATATACAGTGTATCTGTGAACTCGTCAGAGACTAACAGTGATTCTTTGTGCTGCAATGCACTTAATGCATGTGCGCTTCACAATGGCTTTATATTTTTATCTGACAACAGTAAAAATCTGAAATAATATTTCTATGCAGAAAAATGTCCAAATGTGTTACATAAATCTGTCAGATTTGTGATAAAATAAAATCATTTGTTGGACATTATTAGATAAAAATGTTTCATCTTGAGCAGACATTCACAAGTCCTGCACTGCTATGGTAAATTACTCAGGTGAAATGAAAGCTTCTGAGAGTTTCTGAAATTTACTACACTCTATCAGATGTTGATCTCATTCATTTCCGGCACTCCAGTCGGTAGACGGAGCCTGTGTCTAGCCTGATACTTTAGTGGAGAAAACAGGATTCTATTATAGTCAGTGTGGTTTATTTTACATAGCCATCCACATGCTCAGCAGAAAGTCAATTAGCTTGCCACTTTGGAGGCAAATTGCTGCCGAGACGGCATTACAATCTGAAAACACACAAACAAACACACACACAGGATCAGTCATGCCAAATACTACCTCTACTGCAGGGGAATCAACACTCAGTCTGTCTTGATCAATACAGCTTTTAGCTTTGGATTTCACTTTCTTCACGATATCATCGGTTCGGAACATCAAGTGAAACCGCTCGAAAATTACATTTGAGAGTTTGCATTGAACATTTATCAATATGTCTCAGTTTGACAATCAAGAAAGCGCAGACAAACATTTACGATGTCATTCGATTTGTAGGAATTGTTATAAAGTTGAAAAACAACAGATTCAGTCAAACGGATACAGAGCACCTGAGAGCTCGACTCACCATCCAAACATAGGACATCAGAAAGCATCCTGTCACTTTACCCAGCCGGAGCTCCAGCACTTGTCTTTCTCTGGAAGAAAAAAGTAGAGTTATTAGCAGGAGCTCGTATGTCTGCCATCTAGAACTAAAAGGACTGAGACTAAATTTCAAGCTCAGGTCATTTCCCCACTTTGACTTTCACCCAATCATGCAAAGTACCCCTTATCCTCTTCTGTTCTTCGATCTTCAATCATCCCTCACTCGTCTTGTACCTCTTCCACCTCTTTTTTTTCTTCCCCCTCTCTCTCTCTAATAACAGGATGTCGGCTTTCTCTCACATGGTTGCTGACCTTCCAGGCAAAGAGCAGAGCAGCTCGCAGCTTTAAGTAATTCCTGTTGCCTGCATTTGTCTCTCATCAGCCACTGCAGATGAAACAGTGAGCGGGGCATCTGTACTTAAGCTGTGGTCGCTGAATTAATTATCAAAGAGCCAGTGAAGCCCACAGGTAAGAGGAAGATTATTCCTAAGTGGAACAAGATCAGCTGCGTTACGCTCATACTTCCTAGCTGATGGGAGCCAGAGGAGGTACAGCATAATACTCCCAGTGATCATAATGATAGTTTATCTCAACGTTGAAATTCAAACTTGAGTTAAATTCAAGAACTTTGGCTTATGAGCCACAAAGTGATCGTCCAGTGTATCTATCTATCCTCCACAGAGGGACTGTCTGGAACAAATGCAAGCACAGGCCTTTATCACAGGCAGCATCTGTATTGACAGTGTTGTTGTTACAAAGAAAATACGGCTGTGTGACTGTGTCTTTCCTTTGGCATGCCATGGGTGTGCATGGGAGATACAGAGCAGAGTGTCAGTGTGTGGGAAGCACAGCAGCCACTGGCAGAAATCAAAAATGACAGATGGAAAAGCCATACCTGTGGAAAGCCTTGATATGAGATGCTCCTCTATCTAAAGGAAATCATGAAAAAATATAACGTCCTGGCAGCTGGAAAAGACATTGAATAAAGTCTGTCTGGGATTGAATCTCTGACAGTTTGTCTCTTGATATACTGTAGCTCCACCATTTGCTCTGTCTGACAGTCAATGTGCTCATATTACATGACAGACTGAGTGTGTGGTGATGAACTCAAACCTTTAGTGTTACTTTTCTTCTGCTTTCAAAAAGAAATCTCTCTGCAAACGCGAGCGCTCCTCCATATCTGACATCTTTCAAAATTTCTGGCAAAAACCACCTCCCCCTCCCACATACTTGGTCATTACCTGTCCAGTCCACAAATACTGCTCCTATTGAGCTTGTTAATATGCACCAAATATCTCTGCTCTGATTGGCTGGACTCATTTCCTGTAATTATAAGGGAGGAAACTGGGGTGAGGGGTCGCAGCTTGCTAAGTTTAGCCCTGTAGACAAACCCAGACTGAGGCCAGTATCTACCTAGATCAAGAGTGTTTGTTGGTGTGTTTATGTGCATGAAGAACGAATGACTGAGTGTGTGTGTGTGTGTGTGTGTATCTGTGTGTGTTTGAGGCTGCAGGTATGCTCACATGGGCAGCAGTTGCTAAGAGCTGGTGTCCTCCTGCAAGAGAGGTCTTCATTTCAACATATTTGTGATGTTACAGATCAAACGAATTAAGACAACAAATTCACTTAACAGATGTATACTCAGCGATGAAGATGGCATCCACTATTACAAAATACCTTGTTTGTTCTGATTTCTTGTTTAAGGGCAGGGTACCAAATGTACTTGAAAATCCTAAAATCCAATAAAATAATATATACACTTACAGGGCTATTTTATTCATAATTCCCTTATGTCAGTTAGGCAGTGAGAGTTTCATGATTTTCCTGCAGCCATATTTTCAAATGTGTGATGTCTCATCATACTTCTTTTCCATTTGTGGTGGTTTCAATCAACCACGGATAGAAGTCCATTAACCACTCCACAAGTGCACACACAGAAATTCTCCCTCATTGGTGGACACTTGAAGTGCTGTTCAGTTAGCCAGCGTTACACCACTAGGCCTGCCTTCATGCTGCTACTGTAACTGGGCCTAACAAGACGAATGTTGGTAGGTTTCACACACACACACACACACACACACACACACACACACACACACACACACACACACACACAAACACACACTGTGTTAGCCATCAGTGCCAGAGAGTCCAACAAGCTGAAACACTTGAAGCTTGAGTCTGTGGTAGACCACAAAGCGCTGCCTTGCCATGCACTTCACTTGACATGCCATACCCATCGTGTAAGCCTAATGACGGGCGTCACTCCTGCCAGGGGCAGAGTCAGGGAGGCGACTGGGTGGTGGGTAGTGGTTTGATCGCTCTCTGTGTGTTTAATATTACCCAAAAACACTCACTCAGCTCTGCTTCAATGAGCCTCTCTGTCCTGTAGAGAGTCAGAGGGTCGTTGGTGCATTCAAAGACAGCACCACAGAGCTGCATAAGGTGCAGCAGGTTGTGCACGGCTCCCTTGTGGGCTCCGAGATGCTGATGTAAACATCAGGACCTCAGTGATGTCACAGACATCAGGTCTGGTTCACTGACGTTCAGTGATCAACTGCAGAGCACAGAGAGGTTTTGTTTCATGCATTCAACAGTCAAATATTGCCATTGACACCATGCCACTATACACCGACTGGCGATGGAGTCTTTAGCTCGCTGCCAGACATTAACACACACAGTGCGTGTAAACCTGGTACATATGAGTGATACATACCACTATTCCCTTATTATGCTGCACTGTATGTATTTAACTCCCTCTACAGTGATGAACATTATCTGAGTCCTAACTGACAAGTGAGCACATGAATAATCAAATCATATTATAAAGCTGAGGTTTAAAGTTCAATCTTGAATCTTGAGCTTTCGATCACATCAACTGAATTCACAATTCAACTTTTAAGTTAACATAGATAAGAAGTCTTTTAAGTAATCAAATGGAAATTTCTACAATTCCGTGACAACTGAGCAAACCACATCCGGTGATGAAGATGATGTGATATGATCGAAAGCTCCAGAACAGCTACTAAATGGACCCTGAGGTGAAACTGTAGTATATACAGTATAGTATGCTAATAATAATAGTGATTTAAAAGATCACATGCTTTGGATACAGGATTATGGCTCTTTCAGAATATATTAAAAAGAAAAAAACTAAACAAGGCAGCAAGAACTCAGCAACATATATAGATTTCAGTTGGACATTCACTTCATTACTTTAAATACTTTAGTTAATAGCTCAACGTCAATTATTCAAAACGTCTATAAACTCAGCTGCATCTTATCTTAACGCAATTTAGAAGCGATATTCTCCCTCACATCAAACGTTAAGACGTACTGAGCGGCGATCATGGCACCAATTACTGATAAGCATCATCATCACCACCATCATCACAGACTCCGCCAATAACACTGTCTGGGGTCCCGCTGACCGCCCGCAGCTGCTGCCAGCATCGAGCTCAGCGCAGGCAGCAAAATAAGCCCTTGAGTTGAATTGTAATGAACAGCAGCACGGTAAACAAATTACGGACCCCTCTGGTTTCAGTGAGGAAAGCTTGATAATCACAACCGCAAGACTACTGCTGCAGCTCAAACTGCGCTCCGACACGGACCAGACTACTGAGGCTTTTTTTTTTAAAGGCAAAGTATACTTACCGTCCCCTTTTCGCTTTAAAAGCTGCTCCACGCGATTCCCGTTTGTCTTGATTTGAACTCTACTGTGGTCTGTTTCATTTGCATGTGTCCCTCCGTCTTGTGGCAGACTTTTTCGAAGTGTACCACGCGTTATTTGAGGCTGGTCAAATCTGGACTCGTCCTGCACACAGCTCCCACCTCCGACGTCTCGGAGAAGTGCACATCAGTACGCCCAGCAGCTCATCTGTTACTCTGGGTAGATTTTCCTCCATTAACACTCAAGACGCTCATCATTGAATATATGTTTCCTGCTGTCTGTCATTCCTAAATAATGTGACTCTTTACTGTTATCATAGAAGAAAGAATGCACCGCGTGTCTGTGTGCCCGGTGGGTGTTGTTTCTCCTGTACCTGTGGAGATGTGTACTTTTCCCTTTTACTCCAGGTAAGTGTATGAGGCAGCTCATGCTGGTGCCTGCCTGCCTGCCTGTTGAATAATTACTGTCACGGCTACAGATTTATAATGCACATAACAAGCCGAGATGCATCAGCTCTTTGCTGCAATGCTTTCGATGCATTGACAAACGCACATTACAGCACATGTACACAAAACATGAACAAGGTATTTGCAGGAGGAAGAGTTGCCTTTTAATGTTTCAGTCCAGTGTCAGCCACAAAGAACATGATGTTAAAAAGCTATAGGACATACTGAAGAGCTTTGATTGTAGTATACATCAATGTTGAACCCTTTTATTTGAAATGAAAGTAAGGAGAGAGGTACTTATGCACAGCATCCAATGAGAAATCCATTGCACAAAATGTTTTTTTCTCTACTCTGAGAAATTGTGCAGGACAAAGGAAAACTGAGATATATATTAGCATTGTTTTGCGTTAATTGAACAAATTCCATCAAACGTCACAAACACATGATCAGTGAGAACAAATACACAACATAAAGGCATGGAGGGTTCAGTTCCTCAATATTTAAGAAAAATGATGAAAATGACATTAGCACAGAATTGATCAACAGATAATTCAGATTATATGCATATTAATGTCGGGAACTAGTTGAAGTGCAGTTTCACTGTAAGCATGCACATGAACCATTTTGCCCCTGAACTACAGGCATTACAAAATATACATAAACAACAGAGAATAACTACTCCATCTATTATGGAGTCCTATCCGTAATGACCAGACTGAACTTTATCCTTGTATATCATTTTTATGCATTAACAATGAAACTGGACCTGTAAAGTGTCTAATTTACACACTGCTGTACACATTACTTTTCTGTGCTTTAATTTACTGGGAATGGTTATACCACATTACTTTAAAACAATAACAAATAAAGATATGATATTAAAATTTCCCATTTGTATTCTTTGTGTTGCCGGAACGCATGTTGACTGAGCAATTCTTGCTTACAAATAAATACATTTCTCCTTTAACGTTAAATAATCATCATTTTTAAACCTTTCACTCGCTTTACTAATAGCATATCTTTCCTCATCAATATTTTTATCTAATACTGTATGTGACGCCCGAGGGGCTCAGTAGGCCGTTGTAGTAAACTATCATATTCTGCGTGAAACAAAAAATACCCCTCAAGAGCTCAACACACACGTCCAAAACTAATAGAAAGCTCAGCACAAACACGTGTAATAAAAATCCACTTGCACAGATATTGAACTGGCAGGGGGGCTAACAGTGTATTGAAATGTACTCCTGCATATTCACCTATAAAACTGATATGACATAACAATATTAGAGCAAAAATAAAGCTTACAGTGGAACCCCTGACCCCATGTTATTCTAACAGAATACACAAACAGATACGTCAGATCAGTTTTAACATCTGACTGAAATATAAATTGCTGTAAACTGACACCGTTGCCCTATCCCATTCATATTCATGGGGGCAGGTCAGATGTTGACAGTGTGGGCATGTTTCTTGCACAAAGCCTTGTCTTTTTTGGAGAAGAACGGCTGACCTTCCAGACTAGTGGAGCAGACCTGTGGAGAGAGCCAAAGATATACACAGCAGTGTTGTTATTCTCACAATATTCTCAATATTTTCTTTCTCTAGAAACCCTTGTTGTTGCTGTGAGTGAAATTGTCTCCTGGACTTACCGCACACACAAAGCAGGTGTCATGCCAGGTGAATCCTAGAGCCTCCAGGAACTTGTCCCCGGCCTCGATGGGGAAGTCACAGCCGTGGCAGTTGGTCCCAAACAGATTGTAGTAGTCTGAGTGAATAGTACATTGACAAAATGTTATTCTGTTTGCACGCATTTTTTTCTTTACATCATTTAATTTACTGTTGTGGACTTCCTACTGTACCTTGTTCACAGTATGGCTGTCCATCCTCCATGTGAAACATGTTGCCTTTGATTGGCTGATGGCAGGCGACACAGACGAAACAGGACACGTGCCAGGTCTGTTTCAGGGCGTTCATGACTTCCTGCAGAGAAAATAGAAGAAATAAATGAGGAACAGCTTGTTGAAGTTAAAGTTCTCATATGATCCATCAAATAATTGAAACAAAGACTCAAAAGTTTAGACTTTGAAGATAATATTGTTTTTTCTTATAATTATCCGTTAGATGTACTTGGTTTTTGTGACACCGTTGGCAGCTGCTGCATCCCAAACGAACAATCCTAATTTGTATTAGTAAAGACAGAGTTTTCAGTGCAAGTAGACTAAGGCAGAGAACAATATCCCTTCAGTTTTGTAACTCACCCCCAGAATCTTCTGGTGGCAGCGGCCGCAGGTGGGAGCGAAGAACTGCTCGTAGCAACGTTCGCAGTACACCTGGCCCCTCTCCTCCACAAATCCATGTTCTGCCAGGGAGGAGTGGCAGTGAGCACAGTTGAATTCCTCGGGGTGCCATGACATGCCCATGGCCACAAGGAATGGGCCCCTGGTGAGAATAAGCAAGGGACAGAGGAAAATTACTCAAACATAAAAAAATACATCCACCTACTAAGGTTTTTAGACAAAAATTCAGCACAGTATAAGTTGTGTAGGATTTGGTGAATTCTGTAATTACTGAAATATTTTTTCATTGTTCCAAAGTTGTTACTGTAAATGTAGTTTTTCTGATGTTATTTACCTGATGACATTGTTGCACTTGTTGCACATTGGGGTGCGTGTACCGGCTGGGATGTGCTCAGCCCGCTGCACCAGAGAGTTGAGGTCCTGTGGATGTGGCTGTGGGGTGGGGCGGTCTGGACCTTTGGGAGCAGGGTTGGCAACTTTGCCAAATGAAGGAGCAGCTCCACCCTTAGGAAAACCTAAACCAGCAGGGAAAATAATGGGTCAGCACTGAAATGAAAAAGTAGCTGGCCCGACATGAGTGTACTAGATAAAGTATTAGACAAAATGTTCTTTCCAAATGTACTTTCCTTAGCACTACTGGACCAGAACATATGTGCACAGTTTAGGTGTGTGTTGTCGGATAACAAATGGGAATGATTTGATGATCTCTAACCTCCATGCCTGAAGCATGAGACAGCTGGGTTGGACAGAGACACCCCACCCAGCCCATACAAGGGATCAATTTTTCCCACTGAGGAAAACAACACATTCCCAGAGTCAGAGGAGACACCTGGAAAAATAATCCCCCTCCTCTCATCTCAAAACACATGGAGAGGATGCACAGTTTTTCTCATTCTCTTTCTCAGTGCAAACATGCATCCAGGATGGAGGTCAGTGTTGTCCGCCCACAGAGGGAGTGCTCGGGGGGGTAAAGGCATCGGGGACAGAGACACTTTTGAAAGAGAGTACTATTATCAAAGACTTGGGAGGTCAAAGGACAAGTGCTCCCTAAATTTCCTTGAAACGGAGAGCAAACAAACTGAATAAACAGAACGGGGCACTAGCAGGGATGTGAGAAGACTGTGGGAGTGGGTTTAATAGGAAGAAGATATTAGAGAGTAAGTGTGATGGAGAGAGGTGCAGTATGGGCTCCGAATAGGGATACAAAGAGGATTCTCTCAGAGATTTTATTAGTTGATATATTATTGGCAAAAATAATGTTTCTGTTATGGTTAATCTGAAAAGCTGCTCTTGATGTAAACACCAATTTCAAGTGACATTATCAAACATAATTATGCCTAAATTATCCAAATCACCTAAAATAGCTCTCATTTTAGGAGGTGATGACCTTTGGTATTTTTTCTTGGAATTTGGGGGACTTAGCAACCTGGAAGGAGTTTACAATTAAAAACTTACACATGGAGGATATTTTGTAGGCTGATTCCAATATTTTTATAAAAATATAAACTCATGACCTCATTGTTTTAAAAATTTTGGCTAGAAAATCATAGAAAGTGCGGTATCCTGCAGTCAACAAAGTCTGTTCATCAGAGGAGAAAAGAGGAAAGACAGGAAAGAAATGCCAACGTACATGCTTCAACAGCAGGAAGCGGATGATAAACGTATAACGCTCCGATTTTAAACATCTTTTAATGGTATCATGATTTAGCATGTACTATCCATTAACTTATGTTAGATTAAAAGTATTTTTTTCACATTTAATTGAATGTGGTTTTGATGTAGAGAATTACGCTGGAATCAATATATTTTTCAGTGGCACTCTATGACCTTATCTGTGTGAAAGCTGTACAGTGAGGTGGATGTTGGCAAGCTGTCAGTCTGAACGAATCCTTTGGCAAGAGCAAAGATGATAAGTGAAACAGACATTTGTACATCTGTCATTGCTGTCTTGCTGCATAAGGAAGATAAGGAGGGAAAAAGTCAGCATGAGAAGACATCCAAACTGAATCACAGCAGGACTGCAAATCTCTGTTTTGTCTGTTCTGTCTCTCTAAATACAGAGACAGAGGGATGAAAAGCAAAGCAAAGGAGTCACTCTGACAGACTATGTATGTATTTGATTAAAGCCCCTATGTGTAAAATTTTAATGTGATTATAGCATCTTTAAAATAGTTTTTTAACAACATACACAGACTAAATATTCTACTAATTCCTTGCTTTAGAAGGTGCTTGCAGTTAAAGTTAAATTATTCATTCATGTAAATACATTTAAACACATACCCAGGCCAATTCCACATGGCCACTATGAGATACATACTTGTTTACTTGAACTCAAGTATGTGTTAATCTGATAAATAACACAGCCAACAGAGAGCCAACTGTGGCCTCTCCTGCTCTCTCCCTGTGGCACCTTTCAGCAGCCATTTCTTAAAAGGTCTCTAGGGAAATACGGTAAGGCACACAGTGCATCTGTTCATGTATGAGTGCATACTTGTGTCTTATTGCTAATAATGACCCCTGACTGATGCCTTTCAGCAAATATTTACCCTGACCAGCTCGAGGTCTCGTGGCAGGGATTGCTGTATTTAAAGAGCAGCCTTCACACAAAATAAAATACATAATTCTCAATTTCACAATCTATTTAACTAAGGGAATCTTGGGAAAAGCCAATAATGTGAGCTCATTAACGGAATACCTCTGGTTTTTATAGAGCTCATAATCTTAAATGGCTTAGTGTTAGGTATTAAACCTGCAATAAATGTTACGGTTAAGCAGCAGTGATTTAAAAGAATGGGGCTGCCCTCTGTAGGCTAAAAGAAGCAACTACACAAAATAAATTGTATGTTCCTGGCAGAAGCGCAACCATTTAAGAGTCAGTAAATAACAGAAGTAGGTGAGGATTTTTGGCATGTGTTCCTCTACCTGATGGACCTCCGGGCTGGTAGGGAGGCTTTTTCTGGCCTGCTGGGCTCTTGATCGCGGAAGCAGGGATGACGTTGCCATTCCTGGGTGCTGCTGCAGATTTGGAATATGTTTTTGCTGCAGGCGAGGTGTGCACAGTGGGAGTGGTTTTGTCAACAGCCTCACTAGGAAACAGACATATATGTTCGTATAAATCATAACTCACCACACACACACACACACACACACACACACACACACACACACACACACATGTACATAGATATACTGCATTTGTTTATTTTCTCTTCATTAAAAACATACTCTTTCTTACTCTGATAGTAATACATCTTCAACCAGTGTCTCTGTCACCACTGTCACAGCTTTTCCCTCCTATCTGGTATGACATTTGAGAGCCGTGTTCCTACAATTTCAACACATTTTAGGTACAAACTGTGGCAAATCCCTGAATAAGAAAGAAATCTAAGAGTGGGACTGTGCCACCAGTTGAACTGAACCTCGAGTACAGACTGATGCTTAGTGTGATCTGGTCAACTGCAGGTTCTTCCACTGCAGGTACTAATGCTTACAATCAGTCGGAATCACAGTGACACATGCAAACAATCATAGCAATTATGGGGCACTTTCAAATAAGGATATGCTGCCCACTGTCCATATGGTTTTTCAATTACTGACATAAGGACATAAGGAAACAATTACAGGTGGTGATACTGTACATGTAGCTCACCCTCCAATCATTTCCGGAGATAACCAGTGGTATAATTTTAGTGGTGGTTATTACTTTTTATTCTCCTGAAACAGCAAAGATGGAGACAATTTGAGGCAGTTGAGGTTTCATTTCCCGTGGCGGCACAAAATGTTAAGAGCCACAATATATTTTAGTAGAAAATGAGAAGCGCTAGTCTTTCTAGCCCACACCCCTTGTAAAATTTCACAGTGTTCATTTCAAGCTGAGAACCTCCTGAGAGTTCAAACTCAATAAAGGCTGAAAACGTGTTGCATACATTTCTCAACTAGTAAAGATTTAATACTTGAACAGTTAACAGTAGTTAACAGTTTGGTACATATAATCTGCTTCTCTGATTACACAATATTTGATTTAATCTTAAATATTGTCTGGATTTGCCCTTTACAAGCATCCTTAATGTCACTGGAACAAAGCCACCATCCATGGGGGGACGTATATGGCGTTAGGTGTATCGCGACTCAGCAGATCCCAATCAACCGGACAAAGACATGATCGCTCAGCAACCATCATGTAGGCGCTGTTGCCGCCCAGATAGACTGGTTGAGCAAAGGATTTGCACCAACAGGTAAACAATTTCTAACCCTGAGGCAGGGCAGCTACAGCACACAGCATGCTGAGCCTATTGTGCTGTCAACCACAGATTTATGGTTTAATGTTTCATCATGGTTTTGATCCTGTCTTATTTGTTTTCATTCTCTTATCCTGCCTGTTAGGTGTCTCTGTTTGAATGACACGAGAAACATGACTAGGAAATATTACGCAATCACCCGCTGGTTTTATATCTCCCATGTGAGTACAATTACCGGCAGCTATGTATGGATTGCTTTGGTGTCCGTGGCCTTCCTCAAATCAAAATGATGAGAAACCTGAGTTCTTTTAACGGAGTACAAATTATACCGTGTTTAAATTTAGCAATTAACCATCTACTCTTCATGCACAACTAATTCCTTCATATCATAGACCTTAATGATATGAAATTTACTGGAAATTTAGCCAGGTAAGAAGAAAAGAAGGAATGAAAGATTAAGAAATAAGCAACAGCAGAAAAGAAGATATGTTTATTGAGATAAAATCATCAAAAGCTGACAAATTAAACTACTTTGGTTAGTGCAGAAAACAGAGGAAAAAGATACAGACATGCTCAGAAAAATAAAGTATAAGATTACAGAAAGTGTGCAAAAGAGTGGAGGCTCGGACATAAACACTATGCTATAGAAAAGAACACGTACACTGCAATATACTGTAATGTTGCATTTTCAAGCATACATCCATGTTTACTTGCATGCATGCATTTAATTTACATTTTGAAATATAATTACATATAGCAAAATAATATGTACCTTAAAACATTTTTTTTTACAACAAAGTTATTTGCAAAAACAACTTGTTTATATTTTGGAATTGTGATGTTTAATAAGTTATTGCATTGTGTGCCAAATGAAGGCTGTAACTATGTTGGTATGCAAGAGAAGGAAATGCAAGTTTAATAATGGTCAAAGTAAAATAAATAAAACAAATTAAACTAATGAAACAAGACAAAACAAAACCTGGCCAACTACACATTTAGCACTCGTGCTGAAACGTCATGATGCCAGTCTCTCAGCTTGTTGTACATGTGTCCTATAACTTCTGGGTCCAACTTGTTCGCTCTGATTTGCCCCACAAAGAGACAGGATTAAAAGAGAAGAAGGAGGAAAAGGGAAAGTTGGAAGGTTAGGATTGTAGAAGAAAAGTTAAAGATAATACAAGAGCACATGGATAAATGAGGGAAAAATAGCAATAGCACCCCAAAAAAATAGCACCGTTGGAGATTGATATAAAATGAAAGACTTTCTCTATGCAGATTTGTATTGAATTTAGGAAGAGTACACTGAACAGAATCTGACTAACAGAAGGAGAGCAGGAATCTCCTTCTGGTAGGGCTGCTATTACCCACAATACCACTTAATTACCCACAGTTTCCAGTGAGTGACACACTGATTGGTTGGGGATGTGGTACCGAGGGCAGACTGTGTTTACTGCAGATTAAATTGACTTAAGACTGAGAACAGCAGTAGCAATCACAGCCTATGCTCAGTCTATGGCTGTCTGCACTCAACCATCTTCCTCTTAGAGCTCTCAATGTGGTTTCTCCAAATTAAGCCTTAAATGAAGCCTGATACTGTGGGACCATAAGATCAGGAAATCAGGGCTTAACTCTAAATCACAGGCTCCTAGATATGCTTACGTGAGTACTTTGAGGGCAAATTCTGAATCTGAAACCTCTATGATCAGGAAATTATTGTAACAGTGACAACACCATTGCTAAAACATATGCATTACTTCCTGCAAAAGTACTCATAGACCAGAGAAAGACAGCGTCAGAGAGCGAATAAACACTCACAAACACATACCAGATTTGATTATATCAAAAACCACCAACCACTTACTTCTTTCCATTGTTCTCTGGAACTTGCTCTGCAACAGGGAAGAAAAAAAGATGAAAATGAGGTAAATTGTATAATAAATGCTCACTGAAAATACAGGGAATCAAAATGTTAAAATCAATGCTGCTCCAGCTTGTTCAGCAGTAGATTCATCTTGTCATAGCAGGGACTACATGAATGAGTGAGTGCCATCCCTGCAAACTACACCCTGATGAGACTTCCTGGACCTCAAGCGTTTACAGCTGCAAAAACACCTTAACAGATTGGATAGGCATCAAATCACATATTCCACACCGGCCTGTTAATGTCATTTGACAAAAAGAAAGAAGGAGAAAGACAAATCTCTCATCTTACTTCATTCTAATAAGTGAGTTACCGTAAATGTCATTTACAGATACACGCACACACACGCAACCCCTATGAATGGAGGGAGGCCCAAAGCCGCAGCCTGCTCATGTAACCATCAATGTCACTTATTGTCAAAACAGTATATTAAAAAATATATTAAATCATATGGTGATGAAAGCTTTCTTAAAGTACTATGACTAAAGAAACTATAATATCACTGTAATCTACAGAGGCAAGTCTTGATAAAAGAAATATGATTATAAAACAGGGACATAATTAAAGTCATATAAAGGTTTCTGAAGTAAATATGTTGCAAAGGATTACCCTAAAATTGGTAACCTTTGGATAAGTCTGTCTGCTCCAGCCTAAAGTGGTTTAATAGATCTAAAAATGAACTGACAGCAATACCAGGCTGAGCCTTATGAAAGCTAAAATTATATTCAGCCTGTTTCAACACTTAAAAAAACCAAATGTACAGTAATAAGTCCCTGCAGAGTGTTAAGTCCTCATCAACAACCTGTCTAAGGCCATGTAAGCACACTGCGGTTGGTACACACCATTTTCAGTGCCAGTGAGCTGAGCCAGGATACGGAAGGAGCGGGACTGGGAGGTGCCGGTTCGCGGGTGCCAGTCCTCCGTGTCCTCAATCAGACGCTTCTTGCTGGCATCGCTCAGTGGGGACGCATGATTCTCAGGCTCCGGAACCGGTTTCCTGTACAGCCAGATCAACCAACAGTTCAGTATAACCTACCCTCTACCACAGGATAACAATGTTCCAGTGTATGCACACACGCAAGCTCACACACAACTAACATTTATAGTAACAACCAACACACACAGGACACATATATACTGTACTATGTAATGAGTGCTCCACATTCAATCAAGGGTGCAGCTTGTAAATACATATTTCAGACCTAACTGCTGTTAGATTTCACAATTACCTCCTAGGTCTAGCTGGAGGAGGAGTTCTGCAGGCGAGCAATGAGAAGGTAGTGAGGGAAAATGCACAAAGACAATCACACATATACTGTATAGTATACTGTATGACGCTGCACTGTTTATATAGAAAAGTCAAGAAATGGTTCTGACTTACTTAAGATTTTTCTGAGGCTCACTATTAGAAAGGAAAACCACAGAGTAGAAGTCAGCCAGATAATAAAACTACAGACCATTTCCTTAAGAAATCATCTTAATGTCTAAAAGGTACTGTTGATTAATGAATAGATCATTAGATTTACTAAACTAAAATGAAAAACACACCAACTTTGAGAGATGAAAGTGACAGTGACCATATTGCACCACAAGGTGGGGGTAATGTGCTTTGAAAATAAACGATCAGCTTTTCTTCCTAAAATAATTTAGTTATTATTATGGTACTCTAAACTGCAATAACATTTATGTAAAGTGTTTACATGCGCAGTTTAGTTCAAGTGCTGTTCCAAACTGTGAGTCAATTTAATGTCAAAAGTCCAAGTATGTGCAATCTTTATTCTGTGTGTGTTTGTTTCTGAGTGTGTGCGAGTGTGTGTGTGTGTGTCAGGTGAGTCGAGGTGAAGGATGATCAAAGACAGCACAAGTCAGGCTATTCTTAGCCAAAGCAGAACATACTTGGCAGTGATTTGTCTAGCCTTGAGTAAACATACTGACAACAGTAGCAGATGGAGCTAGACAGATGCAGAGCTGGGTGACTTCAGCAGCCCCGTGCACCGACAGGCTTGGCTGCACTGGGTGTAAATACAGTATTATTAGCTAACACAGAGCGTGATGCCACTGAGAAGATGAATGACCAGTATGAGCTGACCCCCACTGGGTGTCCTGTGATGTCTCAGAGATGGATTATTTACAGGGTTTTGGAGTTTGTGTAGACCTTGAAATGAGCATGTACTGTAAGTGGATGAGCACGAATGAGAGGTTTGTGAGGGTTAGCTCAAAGAGGTGCAAGAATGCCGCTGGTAATCATAAACCAGAGAGACGTGAAGGCTGTAATCACATTCCACATGGTTAGAAAGCTACTGCAGCAGATATATTATCATTCACAGCACTAACTTGGTGTCTGTCTCTTCTTCCTCCTGTGGGCAAAGAAGGGGTAAATGGAAAAGGATTGAAGCCAAGAAGGAGCATGAATAGACCGGTTTGAGAAATAGACCATAGTCCCAAACACGTGTCCTTTTAGTGAAAGGCCCTTCTGAGAGAATGTGCATAAAGACCACAGAAACCACAAACAAGACATGCAGGTGAGGACACAAACACACACATGCTGCAACAAATCCACTCCACCTCTACAAGCTGACAGTCCAAGGTTTCAGGCAACAGGGAGGTTGAAGAGATGACACACGTATGTTGTGCCTACACTCAAACTCTTGATTTTATACTTATTATGACAATTATCTTCATGGTGTATTACAGTGAATAGCTTATTTCTCTGTTCCCCACATTTTGACATTTCCTACAGGTTATCTGGCCAAACCCAGAATAAAAAAAAAGATTCTAAACCGTTCTCACGTCTGTTAACTCCCCCTTGACTTTGTCAAACACATACAGATTTGACAGATGTATTGAATGAAGCTGCTTGCTCACTTAAAGCCAATAAAAACAGATCTCTGTGACCTATTTTTTCAGGTGACAGAGAGTAAAGAATGAATGGCAAATCACTTAAACCTAGCTCAGTCTACTGTAACCCAACCAGTGAGCCAAACCCTGCTGATGAAGCCCAGTCAGCCCAACCTAGCTCTGTCCCTGGTCCCTAGAAGCACAGAGCTGCCAGGATTGTGGATAATTAGAAACAAGTGTTACACCAGCAGTGCCTGTTGGGCAGACTGTGTGTTTGGCAGAGCTGCGAACCCCACTGTCAATTATACTGTAGATAGGCAGGCAGTAGCATCATGTTGTCTAGACTCTGTTGCCCTGTAGAAGATTTAAACAAGATGTGCAGCACGCCTTGGATTTTCCTTGTATGCAGCTGTATGAAAACAGAGGTGATGGGCTGTTTCAGTGTTAGCTTTTCAAATGAGACACATATTTTGGGGTGAAATGGGGCACGAGGTAATAAAGGAAGAGCAGAATGGAATATTTCATTTTCTGTAATGCATACCTTCACGTAGACTGCAAAGCAAAAATGTCCAATAATCTGTGGCCTTCAGCTTTACGCTTTGGATTAAAAAGGGACAATGTAAGAGAAAACATACTAACTAACTTGGTTTGATGAATGGTACCTACCCATTGAAGTGCTCTGACAGCCCCTGGCTCTCCAAAAGACCTCGCCTCTGTCCCATAGCTACCTCACAAGCATTGGTATTGGAGTAGAGGTTGATAGGTGTGTTATAGACGGAGGGCTGTGGGACATTAGGATTGGAGGAGGGGGCTGTCACTCTGGCTGGAGAGGAGGAGTTAGATGAGGAGGAAGAGGCAGATGGGGAGGTGAAGGCGGAGCGACCAGGGCTGGGCCTGGGAAGTGAGTTGGCTGGAGCTGAGTGTGGGGCCGCGGGGCTTGACTTCAGCGGAAATGGAGGCTGTGGTGGTTGAGAAGGGGCAGCTGGCGTGAAAGCGGATGATTCGGAGGGAATGGAGGCTACTTTGGGGGCAGCCGGGGAGGAAGAAGCTGTGACCACACTGCTGTCCCCACCAAAAGGCCGGGCTGTCTTGTTGTATGCAGCACTGGGCTGACTCAATGGCTTGGTGTATGTGGTGCTTGGGGCAGGGTGAGTGATTGGGACAGGCTTAATGATTTCTTGAGGTTCGTCCTGGATAAAGGTGGAGACACACAGCGTGCACATACAACAAATCTACAATCAACTCGTGCATGTAAACCAGCATTCCCAGAAGCACTGCACAGCAATCACATCAAAACAACGGTGTTTTCACTCTGCTGTATGAATGAAAGTCATGCCTTTGCAACACAAGTTTAAGAGGTGCTGTAAAATGTGGCCTCTCAGGTCAGATATGCATGCCAAGCAAATCTGTGTTCTCACATAATCTCAGAAGGGCAAAATAAGCATGCTCACTTTTAATAAACTGGTATAATATTCATAAAAAATGGAATTCAGATCAATTTTAGTCCATATACAGTTTTCATGTGAATATTTTACTTCTTACCTTAGGCACTGCATCTTTAGGGGCACTGGAGGGTCTGTGAAGAGAGAAATAAAAAATATAAACACAACATCTTTATAGCAGCCATTCAATAATTTGCAATAAAGCTTTATTTCTGTACATTAAAAGGACTGGACATGCTAACTGCTGTGAGAATCAAACTTTCTAGGATGGACCGAGAATGGTCCGATTATTCTGTGTCCTTTGCTGTGTGGCCTAATTCAGGGCAACATTTCTGAGATGGTGATATTTTGGGCCTTTTGACTGGGTCACCTACGACGTATCCTTTTTTTTTGGCCAAACAATGGTCTTATTTTCTATTCTAAAAGACTTTTTATTCACACAGTCGGTTTAACGTTTCAATTAAACTGCAATACTGTGTTATAATAACATAACATTGATTTAAAAAATAAATAAATAAAGGCAACTAAATGTTTCCAGTGATGGATTAATTATCTCAAGCAAGATTCAAGCTCTGGAAATTGATATCATTGCACAATTAAATAAATGAAAACAAATGGCAGCCTGGAATGTAGGAAATGTTCGAAACAGTATGCTTTGAAAAACAATTGTATGCAATTTGGGGTTAAGGTGCTAAAACATGCAAAACCACCCGTATCTGTGAACACAGTGTACTTTAGGGTGTTTGTCCATGTGCAGACTGGTGTTGAAGTGTGGCGGACATCTGATTTACACTTATGATTGAAGCAGCTGCCACAGTTTTATCACCTATGGGAGAGGAGGGTGGTCTGTTTGTCTGTTCTCTTGAGATGTCCTGGATAGAAACCGGCAAATATCCAACCAACTTTTTATCCCCTTCTTTTTGTTTCATTCTTAAAACTAGCAAGCACTGTCTACCACAATATCAAAATTTAAAAAACACACACAAGTTAGGATGTATTGTGTATAAATATATATCAGAAGTGCAATACACCATATACCCCTAGTTCATGTCACACAAGTAAGTCATGTAAGTCCATGTCAGGTAACTTAAACGTCTTAAAAATGATTCCATTAGTGAAGCATTCAAACTGAAATGCAGACAGATGCCTTTGTTAATAATGTGTCCTATATTTGGCCCGGACATGCAGACAATGTGTCCCTAATTCCTCATAAAAAAACAAAATACAAAAAAAGCAGACAGTGAGTCAGCAAGGCTGGTTCCGGAGCAGGAGCTACGGTATGCCCGCTGCCGTCCTTCCTTTCCTGCCATATTAGGAAAACAGTCAACAAATTCTCAGGTATTTCCTTTCTGACTGAGCAGCGGCGCAACAACTGAGCCTGGCACCAGGTTATTAAAGAGCCCCACCCTCCAACCAGATGTTGATGTCATCTGTGCCCATACTTGCATTTACAGTTTCCACTTACCAGTTAATATAAAGTATGCTTATTTTCCAACGTACTTGTATTATTGGACTTGCTTATGGAGAAACAGGTACGCTGTGCCAAGGGAAACAGCGAAAGGTCTAAAGATCAAACAGCACATTCCATTACAAATAAGACCCAGTCTACAATGAGGCAGTATGTATCTGCCATCAGTGGCCCAGAGTGGGGCAGTTGGGCGGATTCACTCTCTATCTGTCTTTTCCCAGAGCAAACTGAACAAACACTTGCTAGGGTGGTCCTGTGAACATCTGCTCAGCTCAGCCCCTCTGTGCTGTCCTGCTCCCTGCCTAGCCGGACCTACTTTTCTTCTTCTATGACAAAGAGACAAACACTGTGGGCGCACAAGCATATATTTACTTTTTGGTGTCCAAGTGTACATGTATATGGTTAATCTCAATGTAACTGGGTAGTATCATGACACCACCTATTATTTATGTTTCATATATCATGTATACTTTTCTCAGAGTTATTCAAAAGGCTCATTGAGAAAAGCCATGACTGCATAGGACATAGGATGTGATTTTTGCAAACAATACATGAATACCTACTCAAACTTATACAGTGTATAATTTAGATTAAACTATAATTAAGAAAGTATGTTAAGTATTTTTCTTTATACATACATGAGTGTGAGAAATTTACATTTTTTTTTTTTGTGTTACACATGTATATATATATATATATATATATATATATATAGTATATATATATATATATATATATATGTTCATCTGTGCTTTTCATAGATGTTATAGTTTCTCTCAAACGAAGAACACGAAGAAAACAAGATATATAATATTTTAACTTAACTGTGTTATCCTCTGTATTACAATGCATATGTATTTATCACACAATGGGATATTTTATGGGTTTTCTTTGATGTTAAGGGAACTAAATTTATCCATAAATACAAAAGATCTAAATCAGAGGCATTTCTGATCTTGGCAATGTTTATATTTGCAATTTATCTGGTGTGTCAGACTGCTTTCCTTGTATGTCAAAGTACCACAGTTTCTGCTACTGTATGTGTTCGTAATACAGAGAAATCCTGCCCCTGTTGATGATACAGTCATGGCTTTGCTCAGCCCAGAACACACTTCAGTTGGTTCCTCCCAATCTAATCAGGATGCCTTGTTTTATTAGATTACAGACGCTGATATCTGATATCTACAAGATTTATTTATGGACCACATTTATAGACTATATACTGAAAAAAGCTAATAAATAAGATATAAATAAACAGATTATTTTCATATCAAAAGTGTACTTGGAAGAAATAATAATGTAGTTGAGTGTGGTTTTCATTAACATAGACTTGTCTGAGCACCCACTCTGCCACACACACACACACACACACACACACACACACACACACACACACACACACACACACACACACACACACACACACACACACAGCTCCAGAATAAGGGAATGAGGAGGTTAACCGGAGGAATAAGCCCGAGGGTAAAGCAGACTGACTGACGCATTTCCACCCTGCCCATGTCTCTTTAAGGGCCAAGAGAAACAGTCTGGCATATGGCACTTGACTGAATGATGGAGCGGCTAATAGACACAGCTTTCTCAACATACACGTCTTACCAGCTTACAGATTCACATATCCATTTTTTACCATGGAGGGAAACACACAGTTTCTGAAGCAGAAAACTGCAGATTTTGGAAATGTTCCATAGAAACATCTTTAATGATCTTCTGCAATAACCCTCTGACTCCAAGCATCTGTCACTGTCTTTTGCTTTATCCTCTAGACATAGTTTTGTTTACTCTGATCATATTAAAGCAGGCTGGGAGTCTTGGTCCAGATTATTTGCTGCACATATTATACGATATGTGGGAGGATGGAGATGAGTAGAATTCACACATGCTATTAATGTCATGCACAGGTTACATTATTCCAAAACCTTGTTGAACAAGTTCTGCCCTCTTGTATTTAACATGTGTGATAAATGTTAAAACTCTGTGGGACCTGACCTGGCAAACACTATCTGTTTTCTCAGATTTACCACTGCATGAAAATTTGAGCCAAAGCATGGAGAAGAAGGAAAACAAGGAGGAAAAAAAAATGTAGGAAAGCAAAACAAAAACTCCAACAGAGGGATGTGGAATTAGTGGGTGTGGAAAATAACTTCATTTTCTGTATTTCTGTTTTTCTGTGCAGCCAGCCTATCCGCTCAGTGGCAAAACTCACAGCTTGTGTCTGGCACATGGCCTCTCCTGTCTCTCCATGTCCCCCCTCTTCTCACCGCTCCCTCATATTTCACCAATAATGAGCATCTTGGAAGAGGGAATTTTCGGCTTTTAAGTAAAGCTCACAAGGACATTACTTCACAATGAGTCAGAACAGAAGGTTTTAAGAAGGGCAGAGATTTACATCTGTGACAGTGCAAACTATGACAGAAACGTGACTGCTATTTCCAGAGTTGAAGCTTATTAACATGTAACTGGACAGCCTGTTGCTGCTGTCAGTTGGCTGGATATTTCACTAACATGGTTATTGCCCGTGTCTGATATGTATGTACACGTGTCAAGTAGAAACCCCGTGCACTTGTCCATATCGGCAGTCACATGCATCATAGTGATGAAGAGCATTCATACCATTCGTTTCCGTGTGCCTTGTCATGCCCCTCTACAGCACTTCAACTGTGTGAGTGATAACTTTTTGGTCATGCGTGTTCGTCTTGGCAAGCAAGATATCCAGATTTGCATTTAATTGAGTAATGCAACCTGCATTGAGACCAGATCGATAAATAAAGCGAGTAGGGGAATGAAAAGTTCTCTTGACACAGCGACCACAACAGAATAAACTAGTTAATGTACCTTTTTAATGCAGGTCCAAGCTATGCAATAACAAGCCCCCATCATTTCTTACTTTTCTTCCGACCACCACACCACATCTGGCTAAGGCAGCCAGGAGTCAGTGGGGGCTCTGGGCTGCATTGGATTGTCCTCTACTTCACCCTGTTATAACCATTCCATAAGAGTTGTTGGGTGTATATTGGCCATGTATGAGAATATCTGTAGATTTAACCCGCAGCCGCCTAGCTGACTTGTGTTTAGCTACAGTAAGTGGCCCCTACTGTATCATATAGTGCAGCTACAGCACTGTCTGTGTGTGGGACAGTCCAACAGGTATATTTAAAGCAAGGTTGCAGTTTTAGTAAATCAAATCTAAAGTTAGAAGAAAGGAGGTTATGTCATCAAAAGAAGAAGGATATCTGATTTGTTCTGTCAGGCAGCAATGCATTTCATCTGATAGACTGACACAACATTTAACATACTTAACACCTTCCAAAAGCTTCACACTGTCCTATTCACCCAGAAACAGCATGTGTTCTAGGCACACAAATGCACACACAAAGTGGAAAACACACAAAATCTGAAACGCTCTTGTGTTGTGGGAGCTGACACAAATTCTTCTGTAAAACATCAGAAAATGGTTGGATAGCCAAGCTAGCAATGTTAATCTATATTATCTTTGAGGTTTTGGAACCAGGTGCAGCCAGCCACAACCTCTCGGGAGTGGCGTTTCATTGCACTCTGCTGCATATTTCAATGACAATAAATAAACATCAATTATCATACTTTCCTAAGGACTCTTCCCACGGCTGCCTTGTGTAACACAGTTAGCTACTCAGCAACAAGATTTCCATGATAGTAGAACAAAAAGTACCCATCAAATTCACTGATTACTGCTGGTCATACCAACTGGAAGAACATATCAAAGGATGGAAGATTGGAAAACATGATTTGATAAAATCACTAACACAAGCTTATAACTCAGAAAGGACTGTATGCAACCTACATATTCTGGCATGTTCTGTTGAGGTCAGTCTTACTGTGTGAAATGTAGGACTGTGTGAAATGTAGGACTGGGTGTAGTAGTCATTTCTGGTTTGAGAATGGCTCTCACTCTCAAACCGAAACTTCTGGCCAACCAGTCTGTTCTGTTCATGAAAAGCACTGTATAAGCAAATGTTAACATTAGAGTGCTGTCACAAACTCTTTTGACATCTTTTCCTGAGACCACAATCTTGGGAAGGAAAACCTGGTTTATTGCTCTGTCACAAAACACATAACAGCTCTAAATGTAGAGCTGTAGTGTGTCTTCTCAGTCAGGTAGTGTTATTTTTAAGGAACAGCCCAGAGAATGTGAACAGTGACAAAGTGACATAATGGTACTAAACTGTAGTCACATCAATCATCTCTTGGCACTCTTGGAATGTTATTATGACCTCGACAGTCTTATCAGTGATCATCAAAACCATAAATCAAATCTGAGAACATGGATGGAGAAAGTGGTGCGTGACAGAGTTTTAGTTAAATAGTGTTCTTATACTGCCAAATGCAGTACATTACACTGAGCTTTAGGTACTTTAAGACAATAGCATAAAGGTCAGTGTGACCGTCTAATCCCACTTTCTTCAACCTTCTTTGCACTGATATAATATACTTAATTCTCAAGTCCCAAAAAGTACCAATTTTTTAAAATAGATTTTTACCCATTTCAATGAAAAGAATTGAGCCACTTACAATACTAGGACTTACAATATCAACACCATACAAACCATCTTGTAAAAGTGCAGTCAGATTTGGAGCAAACCACAATCATGAATCATTTGTAACAAGGAAACCTTTCTTGTTTAGTGATTTTAGTTGTAGTTTACATGTGTGCTGTGAGGCCAGAATGTTTGATGTTTTCATTGCACCTCCATTACCCACAGTAGATTACATGCAGCTGTGGGGACATGGCTATTTTAGGACTATTTTCCCACGATTAAAGTAAAGAGGCTCCTTTCTCCTTTGATGTGGTGACGGAATGACAGGACATGCAAACCAGGCTTTGAGTTTTTCTGTCAACATGTTTTACAGCTTGGAAAGTGTGCATGCTTTGCCTCCATTTGTTTGTGTTTGACACTACAGCTACTCCTCTTTACACTTGTCTGCAGAAAATGTACTGTGTTTGGCTAAAATTCATTAGAAGGGATCACTCTTCTTTTTTGTTTTTGATTGAATTTGATTCATTCAATCAAGGTAAAATAAAATGAACAGCTATTCCATGTAACAAGTTCTGAGCTGGGTGAACTGATCTTGAAAAGTAGTTTTAGGTTTGAACTATTTCTTTGTATTACAAAACCAACTCAAGGTGTCCCTTTGAGTGAAATTTTGGCCTTCTTGTAGATGGACTATAAAAGTTGTTTGGACTGAAACCTTTCCTTGGTGGACCTCAGGACCCCTGTTTTCATTCCTTAGGAGCCCTTTAAATGAAAGTCCTCTGTTCCTTAATACATGCTTCAAAAACTGCCCTAGGGCTTTAATACACTCCAGGGCCCCAGAATACCAGGGTCTTCCTTTTGTCTAATGGGAGAAGCAGAGGAGCAGTTGATGAACTCAGCATGATCAAACCAAAACTGACCTGAAGACTTTTACAGATTCTGTGCCATACACTACACAGCCAGGAAGAACATGTGTAAACCATTGGCCTAATTAAGAACTTCTCTGTAATTACACATATTTTAGATGGTTCTTCATTTCTTCTGCATATGCTGTGTAGCATTAATATGCTATACAGTCACTTTCTGATGAGGTATTTAAGTCTACACTTTGACATGTCCTTACTGGAGATCCAAGGACAAGATTTCTGGGCCCGCAGTGTAACTGGGACTTAACCCTCAATTCTATTGATTTGCATTAAATGTGTTTAATATAGTTTAAAATGTGATGCTACACTGTAAACTGTACTATTTCTTTTTCTTAAAATTTACTTTTCAGAACACAAGGGAATCAGTAAAAATCCAGTATCATGCTAGCCAGTGTACTCGACTTATAAGGCAGATGACAAGCTACATACATCAGTGCTACCGTGCAAGAAACATCAAGCTTAATTCAGTCTTTTTAATGTTCCCAAACTCCCTGCAGGACCTCAGGGGCATAGCAACAGGAGCGCAACAGGAGTTCATCTGTTCCAAATAATGAACAGGCAAATTGAATTCAGCACAAATAAACCAGATATAGCAATCAAGCTTCCTATTGCCAATTAAAGATCATTTTGTCTGCTCACTATCCTGTGAAAAGTAGCTTGAGATACATATGGTAACTCTTGGCTCTGTATAAATTCTTCAAACAGGCTTAAATACACACTGGTATGCAAAAACAACACAGTATGCATTCTATTGCTGAGCTAGGAAATCCATAGATTATGCTGTGGTAAATGTGTGCTCATGTGTTATGTGTGCATGTGAACTGTTACCTCTGTAGAGTGAGGCTGAGATGGCCTGTGCAGGCCTTAATCTTGTTCTGGGCCTCTAGGTGATTCATGCTGTCTGTGGAAATGCCGTTAATGGACAGAATGATGTCTCCAACACTCATCTTGGCATTGGCTGCCTTGCCTCCATCAGTGAGCTGCAATGACACATAAAAACAAATTTAAAATGAAGCTCATCATGGACACCAAACAAAGAAGAGTATTCACAAATCAACGACGTCTCTTGTGCTTTATTCAGTATTGTGCTGTGTTAACATTTGGAACTTCATTTAAATAAAAAAATGTGTATGCATATTGTGTTGATTTACTTCTTGTTGCAGGAATTGTGCTCTCCTTTCTATTTCCTGTCTTATGTAACCTTTGTCAGATAAGATAAGCATCTTATTCTCTTCACAACATCACAACATCCATGGGAAAGGATCTGCACATTAAAAAAGCTGAAACACTCCCACCAAGTCTCTCCAATTCTCCCTCGCTGATCCTCTCAAGCTCTGTCAGAGTAAATATCAGACTGAGTGTCGGTAAATTGTAATCTTCAGTTTTCCCTCAGATCTTTAATGGGGACCACATTCATTGCTTTCGCTGGGTCTCTTAAGGACATTCAGAGACTTGAAGCCACTCCAGGGTTTTCTCTGCTTTTTGCTTCATCTGTTATTATCACGCTGAAAGGTGCTGGTGCACAGGTTGTGTGCTCTGGAGCAGGTTTTCCTTTAGGAGCTGAATGTATTTGGTTCCACCTCCCAGTCAGTAAAATGTTTGTCTGATCCCACAAATGAATGTTTTTCTTCACTTTCTAAGCCTATGTAAATTGAGTACATTCTGTGTAAAACATGTATTTCAAACTCTATATATGTTTTGTAAATTAAACCTGTAATATGTGGAAAGGGTAAAGGGTTTCATATATTTTTCCAAAGCAAATGAAACGTGAGAAAAAGCTTAATGCTTTTAATATGGGAAATGTAAAAGCCACTCCATCTTCAGAGGTAGAACCATTTAATACTGTATAGCTTTGACTGCAAGTAGGGTAGCAAGGGCTTAAAAGCTTAAAGCTCTACAGCTCTCTGTCTACCAGAGAGTAGTGAAAGGTAGGGTGGAGGTTTATCAGATCTTCTATCCCTCTCCACCACGCTGAGACTTGCATTTAACACACAGGAAGTAACGCAATAAAACCATGATGATGGGATGACTCTCCAGGTGTGGTGATCGACCAGCGATTACACAAGCCTGTGCACACCTCATCAATCACTCAGCGCACTCTTCACTGATCATGCAATCATGGCAACTAAAAGGAACTCTGTGTACTTATTATCTTATGCTGGCTTTGTTATGATCATACAGTCAGGTTCATAAATATTGGGACATCGACACAATTCTCATCTTTTGGCCTCTATACACCACCACAATGGATTTGAAATGAAACGAACAAGATGTGCTTTAACTGCAGACTTTCAGCTTTAATTTGAGGGTATTTACATCCACATCAGGTGAACGGTGTAGGAATTACAACAGTTTCTATATGTGCCTCCCACTTTTTAAGGGACCAAAAGTAATGGGACAATCGACTCAAAAGCTATTTCATGGACAGGTGTGGGCTATTCCCTCGTTATTTCATCATCAATTAAGCAGGTAAAAGGTCTGGAGTTGATTCCAGGTGTGACATTTGCATTTGGAATCTCTTGCTGTCAACTCTCAATATGAGATCCAAAGAGCTGTCACTATCAGTGAAGCAAGCCATCATTAGGCTGAAAAATCAAAACAAACCCATCAGAGAGATAGCAAAAACATTAGGTGTGGCCAAATCAACTGTTTGGAACATTCTTAAAAAGAAAGAACGCACCGGTGAGCTCAGCAACACCAAAAGACCCGGAAGACCACAGAAAACAACTGTGGTGGATGACAGAAGAATTCTTTCCCTGGTGAAGAAAAACCCCTTCACAACAGTTGGCCAGATCGAGAACACTCTCCAGGAGGTAGGTGTATGTGTGTCAAAGTCAACAATCAAGAGAAGACTTCACCAGAGTGAATACAGAGGGTTCACCACAAGATGTAAACCATTGGTGAGCCTCAAAAACAGGAAGACCAGATTAGAGTTTGCCAAATAACATCTAAAAAAGCCTTTACAGTTCTGGAACAACATCATATGGACAGATGAGACAAAGATCAACTTGTACCAGAGTGATGGGAAGAGAAGAGTATGGAGAAGGAAAGGAACTGCTCATGATCCAAAACACACCACCTCATCAGTGAAGCATGGTGGTGGTAGTGTCATGGCGTGGGCATGTATGGCTGCCAATGGAACTGGTTCCCTTGTATTTATTGATAATGTGACTGCTGACAAAAACAGCAGGATGAATTCTGAAGTGTTTCGGGCAATATTATCTGCTCATATTCAGTCAAATGCTTCAGAACTCATTGGACGGCGCTTCACAGTGCAGATGGACAATGACCCAAGCATACTGCGAAAGCAACCAAAGAGTTTTTTAAGGCAAATAAGTGGAATGTTATGCAATGGCCAAGTCAATCACCTGACCTGAATCCGATTGAGCATGCATTTCACTTGATGAAGACAAAACTGAAGGGAAAATGCGCCAAGAACAAGCAGGAACTGAAGACAGTTGCAGTAGAGGCCTGGCAGAGCATCACCAGGGATGAAACCCAGCGTCTGGTGATGTCTATGCGTTCCAGACTTCAGGCTGTAATTGACTGCAAAGGATTTGCAACCAAGTATTAAAAAGTGAAAGTTTGATTTATGATTGTTTAGTTTGTCCCATTACTTTTGGTCCCTTAAAAAGTGGGAGGCACATATAGAAACTGTTGTAATTCCTACACCGTTCACCTGATATGGATGTAAATATCCTCAAATTAAAGCTGAAAGTCTGCAGTTAAAGCACATCCTGTTCGTTTCATTTCAAATCCATTGTCGTGGTGTATAGAGCCCAAAAGATGAGAATTGTGTCGATGTCCCAATATTTATGGACCTGACTGTATCTGTGGGGGTTTATAGGGATGTCGATTGATACAGATGACTCAACGACTGGTTGGACTCCTGCCTTGTGAATTTCTCTTGGAGATCAATAAAGTATCTATCTATCTATCTTTAAAAACTTACTTTCTTGCAGAAAATGTGTTTTTTAAATAACTCTCCTCCCTCTGGAAAGAAAACAAAGTTCTGTCAAAGTTGCTACAACACATATGGGGGGTTATCCATGCCCTCTTTTAGCCCTTTTCCACTGCAGGAACTTATTGAAATGTGACATGTTTATCTTCATTGTCACAGAATATTTAGTTTCCGCTGCTCTCTGCCTGCTCTGGGGACGAGTTCCTGGAGCTAATTTGGGAGCACAACTCTGGAGATTAAACTAAATTCAAGTTCCAGGTGGCAGTGCTGTGATTGGTCAAGTACAGCAGGTGTTTCGTCACGTCACAACAAGGACAACTACAACAAACACAGCAACAGTAAGCACCATTTCACTACTGCATCTATCACCTGCTTGAGTTGTTGAAGCAACAAAGCTATCAGTCTGTGCCTCCATCAGCTGCTGCTAAGTCAGCTAGATACCTACACTACAGGGTAAGAGAGAAAATAGAGCTGTTTGTTACTTGGGTGGACTGATCAAACTGTAAACCTGTCCTCAGTGTTTCTGATGGAAACTCAGCTGGAAACAGCTGTGAAATCTTGTAACATCGAGCTCAGCGACCTGGAGGCGATGGCTGCTCCATCATGTGGTGGAGCTGCAGCTGAAACTCAGCGGAGGCAGAATGAGAGCCTGCGGGCAACAGAACTACCAGCTGGTCTTCCCCTGACCCCAACTCACATAACATGCTCCATCTGAGGCTCCAGGGTCGCTCTGTCTGCCCACACACTCAGTCCTTTCCTCCCACTATATGGACAATGACGTCTCTGATTGAACACGGTTCCCAAAAGTCCAAAACTTTTTCACGAGTTCACTACTTTAAAATGTTATTAATTCCTGCTTTGTTGATGCTGTTCTCTGCTTGGAAAAGGTCAGAGAGGTTGAACAGTGGGCTTCATCACAGTCCTGCTGCTGTGGAGAAACATGATGCTGTTTAGCTGTTCAGAAAACTCCAGGACATGAACACTAACACCTCACTGTGCCTCGGGTTGGGGTATTTGGGTAGGGTAAATGATTAAGGACAGGAGCCGAGTTGTCAGATTCAACAACATCACTTCCCACCCCTCCTCACCACAGGGATGTGTTCTGTCCCCTGTTGCTCTTCTCCCTCTTTACCAATGATTTCAGATCAACATCAAACTCCATCAGGATTCTGAAATACGCGGACGACACTACAATTGTAGGACTGATCTCGAAAGACAATGAAGACGCCTACAGGCTGGAAGTAGAGAAGCCAGTCAACTGTTGCGGGGAGAATGACCTGGTCCTGAATGGAAAAAAGACTACTGAAATGATCCATCGACTTCAGAACAAAACAATCAATGAAAGCACTGATACAATAACTGACTCCTTCAAGTTCCTTGGCAAACACATCAGCAATAACCTGATATGGGACCTCAACGCCAACCATCCATTGCAAAATGCCCAACAGAGACTGGACTTCCTGAGACAACTCAGAAAACAGTGTCAGGCTCCATCCACACTGATACGATTTCATTTTAAAATCGAAAACAATCTCCATCCACACGAGCGTTTTATCACAGTTTCAGAAATAATCTCCATCCATACGACACGCCTGAAAACGCATATCACATAACCACGTGCACTGGGCATGCACGTGCCGGTGTAAACAGGAAGTAGATTGTCTGCTCTGCGGGTTGTTGCTTAGTTAGTTGCAGGAAATACTACGAACGAAGAACAGTGATGGAGAAAAGTCAGAGCAGAGATTTCTCTGCTTGGACCGACAACCAGGTGGAACTGTTACTGACAGGAAGTGATGTGATTCGTTCTCCATGTTGAATTAACCGCTGGGAGTCAAGGCTGAAGGTTGTTTGTTTTCTTCTGGGAAAGGGTCACATGATAGGAGAGTGACGAATCAGGGAAGCACACGTTGTGGCTGATAAGACCCAATCAGGAAGCAAACATCAGTGTCTGCGTCATCATTTGAAAACGTCTGTTTCCGCAGAAGCTACAGGTCACTAGGAGGACGGACAGAACGCCTTAACCGGAGCTTCTTCCCTCAAGACGTGAAGTTGATAAATACACAAAAGTCGGCCTAATTGTAATTGTATTTAGAGTTGTGTACTGTATGTCCTTTATGTTTGCACAGGTGTTGTACATGATGTACTGTCACAGCCACTCCATCTGTACTGAGGTTAATTCCACCAGCCCAGCCGTGTGGTAATAAAAGAAACTGGAACTTGATGCAATAAATGTGTCTGTATGTCTGTTTTAGTCCCGGCAGTTATCAATATCATCTCTATCTGCTAGTTCCAACACTACATTGAAGCTTTATGATGCTTTCACTGAAACATTCAAACCCAAGACTCTGTGTTCTTTTGGCTGCACCATTTCATCACATTTCAAAACATTCGAGATGTCTTCTTGTTGATAATTTTATATGTGTTTCCACAAAATATTCTTGGCATCTCTGAGAGTTTCAAGTAGAAGTCCTGTGGGAACAGTGTTCGGCTGGACAACAACGTAACAAAAGAGTTGGCTCTCTTTCAATGACTTTTTAAATAGACCTTGAATGACTGTGATGCACAAATCATTAAAAAAAGATGTCATATTATCCACTTATATAATCTCCTAATGTAGTTTGGAAACCGTTCGAAAAAGGAAACATATTTACAGAATAAAACTTGCAAACTTGTTGTTGCCCCAGGTGTTGTCCTCCATGTTTTCAACGTGAAATGGACGTAAAGTTTGTTTAGTACGGTGACAATGATCTGGCTCATTTATTTCACATTCAGCTTCATTTTAAATACAGCAGGATTGTGATCTGGAGTACACTTAAAATGATTTGTCAATGAGATGAATTTCATGTTTAAATTTGGCAGTGATTAAAATGAAATGAAAATTGAACTTTTAAATCTTAATTTGATATTGGATATAATGTGTACGCAGGCAAGAGAACATTTTTGTTTTATTGAATGATTTTATTTAATTTGGTTAGTCCTGGACTTCCGTACATGTGAGCAGAAAATCAGAATTGGGTCAACTTAACCCTGCTGCATCAAATCAGACCACGATGGCCACGATGCACGCACGCAAAACACAAACGCACAAAGAAACACAGGCATGCTGCTACTGCCCCGTTAACCCTCTGTGCAGCCTCTTCCTGCCCCTCGTCTTAATGAGCTGCTCTCTGTGGATCAGCTGTCACGGCTGTCAGTCGTCAGCGCTAACAGGACCAGACAGCAGTGCTGACACGCTCTGCATAGGACACACGCATCCTGCACAGCACCAACCCGACCAGCAGGACCACGTCTAGCACAGCAGGCTGAAGCCATGTGATGTGAAAGCTACACGAGTCACAGATACACATATACACCACACTGTCCACATGCCAAATGAGAGTCAGGCCCGGTTTTACCGAAACCACTGTCACCTCATCCCGTCTCCAGCTCACGAGGCATGTTGGGATTTGAGACTAGCGTCTCCAGGTCGCTTTAGTAAAGATTTCTGCCCACAGTGAAACACCTGAGCAACAGGGAAATGGCTGAATCTCTTCTTCTTCTTCGTCATCCTCTTTTCAGTTGGCAAACAACAAAACTGGATCCCAACCAACATGTGGTGAGGAGTGGGACAGACACAGCCGGTTACTGCTGAGTGACCGCCTGTTAAACCTGCGTTCAGTCTCTTCCTGCTCTCTGTGATCACCGATACTGTGATGTAATGCAGCCGAATTCACCATTTAGTTGTTCTCATTTACATATTTTTCTCTTTCTGTTGTCAGACAGCAGTACGAGATGTCATCGCAGCCCATAAACACTACATGTTAATCAGGAGTCACTCTCAAGCTGCTGTACTGCGGTGATTAAATAATTATTTATAATCAAGATGTTGTCTGACAAAATCAACATAAATCCAGGTTAACGACAACAGCTGTACTGTGTGATCAAATGAGCCATCAGAGACGTTAGTGGACAGAAAGTTCTTCATAAATTCGGCACACAGACCCCGGCCCTCGCCGGGCAGCTCAGGTCATCATTTTGTAAAAGCTCCGTTTACCCCTCACACACTAAAACACCAAGCTGCAGTTATGGATTCATACACTCTGGAAGCTGTTTTGGAAAAGCTCCATTTTTGGGTGAGAAAAACTGTGGCTTAGTGATGACGGAGGGCTGAAACTGAGAGAAAAAGATGCACTTTGTTTAATCAGTGCCAGATAAATAAATGAATGATAAGGACTGAACACCAGGAAACGTCGTAATTGAGTGAAGTCAGAACAACACCGTCTTGCTGACTGAGAGAAGCTAACACATTAACACATAAGTGGACTGGATTCATCTTTTCCTGATGCACCAGTCTTCATGTCCACAATCTGCATTTTAAAGGGTGCGTGCTCGTTGCACTTTGATGCTGTGAGACCTCGTCGGGCTGCTGTTAATGTGGTGAGTCACATGCTGCTATTTCTGTCCAGGACACATTAACGCTGCTGTGACGGAGGCTCCCTCCTGCTTTCAGGCTTCAACCGCTCACTGGTCTGAGGTCAGCTCAGGACATGGATTCAAATCAAACCTTTTATCAGGCCAGGTCCTTTGATTCAGTTGACAGGTGATGTCCTGTACCTACATTCCTAGGTGTCTCATAATTAATAGATCTGTAGGATTGTTTGTAATAACCTTTAATTGTGGTAAAAATCTTTCTTTTCCAGTACATTAAATTACAGCAGAACTTCAGTCATAATTTCTGGGATCAAACTTTAAAGGAGCAACTACGCAGCGCCCCCTTATGGACAACTGTTTGTTGCTTCCCAGACACTTTTGTGTTTCTCTCGTCTTTTACATCGTCTGTCATTAAATAACCTGGAAAACTGGATTCTGGTCAACTGTAACGTCACGTTACTAAAGATCATCCAAATAAAAACAGAGCCAGCTTTCTTATCTTGGAAAGTCGACATGTTTGAGACAATGTTTGAGTTTATTTTTTTACACAAACTAGCTAAGAGTGACAGAAATTATGGATCATTGACCATAATCAATTTAATTTCTCAATTATTGTTTGAATTATATAATGAATTGCTTTCTCTAGGATGTAAGAAAATAGTGAAAAATGCCCAATTTTTTCAGAGCACAAGCCGACGTCTTCAGTTGTTTCGTCCAACCAACAGTCCCAAACCCAAAGATATTTAGTTTCCAGTGAAATAAGAGACAACAGAGAGAAGCAGCAAATCCTCACGTTTGTGACGCTGGAATTGGGGAAAGTTTGGCAATTTTGCTTGAAAAATGGCAATTAATGGATTACCAAGATAGCCGATTCATTTTCCGTCAGTCTAAAATCAATTCAACGATTAATCCTTGGAGTTCGGAGATATTGTCACTCAATGTAATTTGTGTTTTGCTAAATAGTCCAATATCGATGGTTTGCATCTTGTCTCATGCCAACAATCAACATAGATTTCTTTAATGTAGTTTTAGTTGCCTAAACTTCACCAAACCTCAACCGCAGAGGTGACAGATCCAACAAGTCCTTCAACCTAAACGACACAATAGGTCGTTTGTCAATGACTCCCAAAACGACACATATAGGTGTACCGGACCATCGTTGTCATGGTAACAACAACAACAACACATGGTTAATGTTGTGAAACAGTTGCAGTTTGGTTAGGTTTAGACACCAGAACTACTTGGATAGGTTTAGAAAAAGATCACGTTTTGGGTTAAAATAACTACATTAGTTACGTAACTTAACTTACGTACGTAGCATAACTCGCATAGGCTATGTAAGTTAAAATAAGTCATCGTTGACTTTTGGTTTCACACGGAGCACGAACAGCGATCTCCTGAGTCAAAGTCCTGTGTTGTTCCGTACGCGGACTCTGTTGCTCTTTATAGGTCGCCGCCCAACAATAGACGTAAATCTGTGTCATAATAAGCTGCTGCACAGACGACCTATACGACCGTATTTTTGGGGAGGACAATCTCGACAGATCAGAAAACACTCGTGGGTTGTTTTTGGTATTAAACAAATAAAAGCCAATATTTTGTATCTGATAGGCAGTAGCACAAGTGAATAAAGAGGATACTCCAGGTTTCATCACGTTATTACAGCTTTCTGAGGTGATGAGCACAAGACCCTTCCTTCCACTTCCTTCCCTCCAACCTTTTACATTGTGTTCGTTCTATTCGTTCAACACCAATTATACAGCAGCACACAGATCCAGAAGAGCTGTGAAAGTGAATTTCACCCCGTCCCCCTTTGGCTGCTGATCTACAGAAACCCTGTCCCGTCCCGGTGAATCACAGAGTGCTGAGAGGCGTTTCGTCTCAGGAAGCTGCTTCAGGGTTTGATTCTGAGATTGTGGCGATTCCTCGGCAAGAGAGGTATGGATAGAGAGAGAGAGAGAGAGAGAGAGAGAGACAGACAGAGAGAGACAGAGACAGAGAGAGAGAGACAGAGACAGAGAGAGAGAGACAGAGAGAGAGAGACAGAGAGAGAGAGACAGAGAGAGAGACAGAGAGACAGAGAGAGAGAGACAGAGAGACAGAGAGAGAGAGAGACAGAG
>VMKM01003157.1:0-44877 GCA_008360985.2 Macquaria ambigua
TATATATATAAACACTGTATATATATCTGACAGGTGCCATTGTAACGAGGTAATCAGTGTTCCTCCATTATGACCAGTGGTCATAATGTTATGGCTGATCGGTGTATGTGCTTAAACCCAGTTGAAGAACTGCTTGTTACCCACTAGGAACCATGGGAAATCACAAACATGGGAGGGGAAGTCGTGGCTCCTGAACTACAGGACAGGATATCTGACCACGCCAACTGGCATAGTCTGATGTGGTGACATCACTTCTTTCTGTATGGCTAGTTAAATGCGCACACACATGAACACAGACTGTCAGGTCTTTTTCACACTTTGCTGTGTTACAGCGAGTCTTCAGTTAGGACCTAATGATTTTTTAACAGTTTCTCCCAAAATAATTTTCTGCCTAGGAAATGAACATGGAAGTGGGTGACAAGAGATTAATAGACATGAATATTTTAAACTCATCTTTCTTTCTTTGTTCTTCATTTCCATGCTAAGCAGAAGTACTAGCGTAAAGCAGTCCTTTTTGAAAATGGTGTGAGTTTTAAGCACATTTATTTGACTAATAAGGTAGGAAGTAATGTTGTCTTTAATGTTTTTCTTAAATTGTGTTCTGCCTCAAAACCTATGTTGTCTTTAAGTTCAGGTGAATTAAAGGTGTTACTAAAATACTGAAGGTTGAGTCTGAATCACTTACAATCTTTAAAGTAAACAATCATTGTGACTTTGCCCTGGATAACTGACATTAAGAAAAGTTAAAGGCAATACAGGCGGGGAATACATTTAAAAAACGTAATAATTGAGGGATAGACGATAGAAAGAAGAACGGATTCAGAAAAGAAGAGCAAGACAATAAAGACAGTAAGAGGTCTGTTGACATTAAGACAGAGTCCTCGGTAGCCTGGTATTGATTTTTCATTGAGCTATCCACTCTGCTGTCTCCTGGAATCTATTCTAATTCTGTCACTGTGGAGACGCCTGTCCACCTTCAGCCCTGCTACTGGTCAACCAGGACCTAGGGTGAACACAAATCTGCTTGATTGGTTGGTTGATTAAAGATGTCCATGTACATTATGTAATTCCTGGCAAACTGTTTAAACACAGCAGATAATGGTAGTGTAAGGTGATGTTTATTTTGTTTTTTCATTAGGCTGTCCAAAATGTACTGTCTCTAGAAATATTTTATAAAGTCAATAGCACAGTATCAATACACACACTTTAAACCCAGATAAACATTTAAGCATATTTATTTTTCATTAGCTTTAAATGTCAAAATAGTTTTTCTAAAAAATACGCTTATTTGCTTTCTTGCCGAGAGTTAAATGAGAAGATCGATACCACTCTCGTATCTGTCCAGTAAACATATGGCTACAGCCAGCAGGCGGTTAGCTTAGCTTAGCTTAGCATAAACCCTGGAAACAGGGGGAAACATCTAGCATGGCTGTGTCTGAAGGTAATAAAATACACCTACCAGCACCTCTGAAGCTCACTAATTAATACATTAGTTTAATCCGTATGAAAACAAAGTCTGGATGTCACCGTGAGATTGTTAGGCAACAGGCAGAGACTTCAGGAAGTCACCCCTGTAAAACCGCAACCTGTTGTTTTTAGATTATGTTTTTTCTACGGATTAAACAAACAAGATATAAATGTGTTAATTAGTGGGCTTTAGAGGATTTTGTTACCTTTGGACAGAACCAGGCTAGCTGTTCCCCCCTGTTTTCAGTCTTTATGCTAAGCTAAGCTAACCAGCTGCTGGCATAGCTTCATATTTACTGTACAGACACGAGAGTGGTATCGATCTTCTCAAGCAAATAAGCGCGTTTTCCAAAATGTCAAAGTATTGCTTTAAAGAGAATCACATTTAAACCATTTGCCTTGGGTCTAGAGTAGCGCTATACGACAACAAAATATCCATCATTAAAAGTATTCCAGTCTAAATCTTGTTTCTCCTATAACAGTTGAAAAACACCCAAAGTGAAAATCCACTTTGAATGCAAATCAACAATACCATATGATACTTTTTCGTTCTTTAAAGAAATCAAGGTTTTAAGACTCAAATGGTGGATTAAATGAATTACTAAGGTCTACATTTTTTTCATAGAGGCAAGACAGCCTGCATGAATGTAATATCACGTCCGTCTTGTGTAATGTATTCTCTGACCTCAGGCCTGATGGTGCTCATCAAACCAGATCTCCCGTTTCTCTGCTCCGCAGAGGCACTGGATTTGGACTTCACAGACTCCTCTCTACCTCTCTGTTTATCTTTCACATTCTCCTCATCTCATTCCTCGTCCCTCTTATGTTCAACTCTGTCTTACTTTCTTTTTTTCATTCCCATCTCTCTCACCCGCTTTCTTCACATTTCATTCTGAGCCACCAACTAGTTTCTCATTTCTGTTCCCTGCAGGCCTGGTGTGAAGATAACAGTTTTCATAAGAACCTCAATATCTCTGGATCTTTCTTGATAAAACCTTGTCAGAAAAATGTTCCACAACAAAGTTAATTCATTTCCAATAAGAGAATTCATTAGACCTCATCTCTCCATTGCTAATACACTTCAGATACTGTGAATGGGATTTATGCATAGATTCAACTTTTGCTGTTTTAAACGTAAATACTTCATTAATAAATAAGAATTCAAGGAAAATGTAGGTTTTAATACTAGAAATGGTAACCATGCCTGATCAGCTTCTCATGGAGGCAATAAAGCTAGTGCAAAATAAATGCAGCACATTTCAGTCATTTATATGCCTTTTAAAAATGTGATGAATTCAAAATCATAGCATATATTTAAAACAAATTATTTTGAAAGATAATTGGCACTTTAAATACTTACTAATACTTCAAGGAATAGTTTGAACTTTTGGGAAATATGCTTATTTGATTTGTTGCTAAGAGTTTGATGAGATGTTACCACTGTCTGTTAAATATGAAGCTATAGCCAGCAGCCAGTTAGCTTAGATTAGCATAAAAACAGGCGGAAACAGCTAGCCTGGCTCTGTCCAAAGGTAACAAAATCTGGCTACCAGCACCTCTACAAGGTCATTTTGTGGAGTTTTGTTGTCAGATTAAATAAACAAGATATAACATGTTAATTAGTCAGCTTTAGAGGTGCTGGTAGGTGCATTTTGGTTCTTCAGACAGAGCCAGGCTAGCTGTTTTCCCCTGCTTCCTGTCTTTGTGCTATGCTAAGCTAACAGCTACATATTTAGCTTACAAACATGAGAGGTATCAATCTTCTCATCTAACTCTGCAAGAAAGTATATTCCCCAAAATGTCAAACTATTCCTTTAATGGACAAAATTAGAAGATTTGTATACTTTGCACCATTGATTTTTTCTGTTAGTGGGCAGACAGGTCAGTTTGTGTGTGATTCATGTTATCTCTGCTCACAGCCCATAACTGACAGCTTTAACACACCCAGTCGAACAGCCACGTGTCAGACCTGTCCTGTTAAACACACACACACACACATGCACACACGGGCCACTGACTATACTGTGCTGTGTAACACGATGTATCTTACATTACAGATAGGTCTATGTATATTTGCTTCTGTCAAATTAGCAGAAACAGCTCATTTAAATGTTAACAATGCCCTCAGTCCTGAAGCTTCACACTTTCTCTCAGTTTACTTGTGAGGTAACACAGGACGTGTCGGCCAGCTGATGGTAGGAGAGACACTCTCACATTTCCTGCTATCTTACAAAATAAAGGTCATGTCGGACACTGGAATTATGGGTCACATTTGCATGAGACAAGGACACATTACATCATCACTGTGAGTCTGACCACTAACTGACATTGCGATACAGTCTTTCTGTTTCTAGACATTACAGTGATAAAAGGCACACTCACGTTGTATGGCTTATAAATCATTACAGTAGTACATGTGTACTGTAGATGCTGTATATCCAAAGAAGTGTACATAAGGTGATACTCTCTGCAGCCACAGAGGTGGGCATTAAAATATTATAATAAAAACTCCTGCTGTATTATAATTCTAATAATATCACCACTCTAAACTTCAAACTAAAACAAAGAAATATCTTATTATTTGTTATGATAGTGTTTTCAGATTAACCTTGTACATTTTTGTTTCATATAAACTGGTTTCACTGTGTCGCCCTCTAATGGCATTAAAATGAGAATCCATGTATAATGACGTTATGATACATGTTCTGCATGGATTTTACAGTTACATTTTAGGGATTAGGCTGATGAGTTCAACCAGAGCGACTTACTGAGTACAAGAGTAGAATAAGCTATACATTTCTGGATCATCAACATTATAACCAACGAGAGAGTAAAGAAAGCAAGAGTCAGAGCTGCAGTAATAGTGTGGGTGTGATCCTTAAAGGATCATGTAAGAAAAGTCCTAGAAGAGGAGGGAAGGCTTAAAGAGGGAAGGGTTTTAGGGGATTTATTCTACAAGGTTATTCTATCTTTTACTTTCTCTCTGTTATGTTTTTGTGATTACATTTATGAATGCAGAATTATCCTTGTTTAGCACTCAAGATGGATATTTTCCTCAGTCCTCAGTTTAAGCTCTTCTGTAATTTCTTACAACACTCATTTACAGCCAGGCTATTTTTTCACTTAGTTTCATTTAAGGATACGTCAATCCAATTGTTATTGGTATTATTGGTACATTTTGTGCGACCTGTTGTAAAGAAAAGATAGCAAAACAACATAATGCCAAGTGTGTGGTAAGAGTGAAATCAGTGATGACCTCAACTTGGAGAAACATCATGCAGAGGAATCTGATGAAGTTGTTCAAGCAAACATCATGAAGAGTTTTTCAGAGCAAAAGACGTTGTTGGAAGCAAGGACATGGCACAAAAAAACTCCAGCAAAGCAAATCTGATAATGGACACAATTGTTGAATTTGCTGAGTTAAATGACTACTTTTTCTGGTTAAAAATATGCAGTTTAGATGCTTACATGAACATCTTGAGCTTTGCTACAAGCTGCCAAATTAACACCAAACAGCTGCCCAGAGTTTCTACAGCCAAGTTAAAGTGGTACAAACCATCTAGTTTGTGTTTGTGAGTTTCATTATTTTTCTCTCATAGCCTTCCTTTAATCATGAATGAATAATAACAAGTGTGGTAATGGTAATAATCAGGGTATTGCCTCAGCTTCACAGAGGAAGCATGGGACTAAATGCCATCACTGTCCTTTAATATTTTTAGTACGCTATCAGACAGGCCTAACCAAGCAGGTATCACTGCCCAGATCTCAGGGAGATCACTGGACGAGTGTGCTCCCTGCTCTGACTGCTCTCCACTTATTCAATTAGTGTAAGCGCACTGTAAGCCCTTTTAACGCAGAGGTCATGGAGTGTTAGCATGTGCTCACAGTGGGCGTACTGGAAGGAAAGGTGCACTTTCAGTATGGTCAGAAAAAAAAATCACTTTCATCATCAAATATTGGTGCAAAAATATCAAAATTACAGACTTGGTATTAATTTTGGCAACAGTGATAGAGAGTCAGTAAAATTATTATTAACTATAGACTAACTAAGACTGTTCTCTCTTCTAATGTCCAGGAATGCAGAGGCATTACAACCTCTCTGTTGTTGCTATTCTGCATGCCACCGTTTATCCACTACTGGCAAAATATGGAGTAATAAAAATAATAATAAAATAAATGACAGTCACTCTGTCACTTGATTAGCTTTGACCTTCATTAGATTACAGATCACTTGTGCAAAGAATATCCAGGCCATAAACTGAAATAAACCCAGAGGTAGATTTATAACATCTACTGTATTATATGAAGAGGCATGTTGAGTCTCATCCATTATCCATGCTGCCTTATTGCTACATTGCAGTCTATATTGAGCCTTTTCCTCTGGAGAGGAATGGATAAAGAGCATGTTCTCAGCAAGAGAGGAGATGAGGTGCCAAAACATGACACAATCGCTGTTTGTCTCTGTGTCTTCCACTGGTTTCACCTCAAGAACGGCCGTCTGGGAGCATCACAAGGAAACACACTCTGCACGAACCAACCACAGGACATTTTCAACAGTTGAAATGAACAAATTGCATTCCCTTGGCATTCTCTTCAAAGGTCAAATATTCGGGTACTGCCAGTGAAAAGGCTTGTCTGTCGAGCAGGTCACTGTTTAGATCAGCCTCAGGTCTCGTGCTGTCCCTCATGGCTTTGTCTCATTAAGACACGGTGGCTGGTCCAGGGTTTAGAGCAGGACCATGTCTCTGAAGCCAGTAGCAGGAACTAGAGGCCCGACACACGCTCATGGCAATCTAATGCCAGTAAAAACAGCAAAATCAGCTTGGAAATACTAAAAAATAACAACGCTAGCTTTCCCCAGCATACTGATACAGTGTCCTGCCTCAAATACCCGACCAACTAAGGATAAGAGCGCAGTAAATAAATAAGTAAATAAATAGATAAATAACCACAGTTATTCATATAGAGTCCAACTCTGCTTAAAATTGAAGATGTATTTAGATTTTTTAGGTGGAACGCCGTCCTGCCCTGACATTTCCGTCTGCCTGCGCTGTGGGTTGCCAGGTTGCGGTGACAGATGAAATTGTGTGTGGATTGTGTTTCATAGACGATCTGGCAACTTGGGTGACGTCAGGCAAACATACAAAACTTATGGATCCGTGTATGACGATTATTCATAATAAACTTTGAGGGCCATGCAAATTACGGGAGTTTCTTGGGAGAAACAACAAAACTGGAGGGCGCTGGAAGGTGGCCTTGAAATGCGGGAGAAACCCAGGGAAAAGTGTTGGCAGCTCTGACATACAATGGCTTCAGAAAGTATTCAGACCCCTTCACTTTTTTCACACTTTTTTGTGTTGTAGATTAAATTTTAAATGGATAAAACTGCCATTTTTGCCCATCAATCTGCACTCAATAACCCATAATGACAAAGCAAAAACATGCAGGGGTCTGAAAACTCTCTGAAGCCACTGTATTTCCAGGTCTCTAAGGCTGGGTTACAGTACAGACCCAACTACTTTGTTTGGTTATCATATTCACATTACAAATATCTTGACAATGTTTCCGAAAACACCCATAGTGCTGCCCCCATATGATATCACTGTATATAAAATATCATGATACTTGAGTTTGTCAGTATAACCCAGTGCTAATTTCCTATCTGGATAGTTTATCTATGTAATGGTTTCTCAAGTGAATTTCAAGAAATTGCACAATATCATGACATATATCATTATCATGATGTCAAATTTCATATACCGTGATGTAAGATTTTCTCCAGACTGCCCACTCCTAATGTGTAACCATGTGTGCTGTCATTTTATTGGCCTGTTCCCCTACCTGTCAATGTTTGCTTCATGGCATAGAGGAGGCGTTAACATTTCCCCGTTTGTTGACATGTTGACTCAAGTTAAATGTGCTTTGGGTGAGATACCCGGAGGTTTCCTCCAGCTGATCTTACTCTACTCTGAGAGTTGTTTGGTTAGGATGAAGCACAATAAACTTTTTGTTCATTCACATGTGTCCCTGCTGATTAAAGTTTGTGTTTCACCTTTCAAACAATTGTTACTGAATCAACTGAGACTGCTCACTCAGTCCCTCCTCTTTAATAGTGTTGAGGCTGAAGCTGCAGACTGACAGTTTAACAAATCGAGTGATAAAAAACTGACTGACCAGGTGAATCCAAGTGAAAACAAAAATGTACCTCAAACATAAAGGTGAAGTAAAGTAGAGGGGCAAAGTTAAACCATGTACAGAGAAAAAAACTCTCTATATCTTCTCTACAGCAAACCTAGGCTCCATTTTTAGCACGAGACGGGTATTGGTAAATATCGACAAATCGTTATTTGTGGAATCACATGAGCAGGCCTATTCCCTCTCTGTTGTGGCTGGCCATGTGATGTGTGTCACTGGATCACTGGACTCACCTCCTCGACGAGAGCCAGCATACGCCGGGTGCTCTCCAGAGACTGCAGGGAGAGAAAGAGAGAGCAAATGATTCGCCGAGAGCCCACATGAGAGTGGATACAGACACCAAACACACACCACCTGTAACAACTATCAGAAAGACATCTTAAGATGGAATATTAAGAGTGTAAAAAACATTTGAAAAGGTGAACAAATGCTATATTCAAATGTGTAGACAGACAAATCACTCAGTCATATAATTAGCCTTGATTATTCTTCTCCTCTCCTCTAAACCCCAGGATTAATTATCTGATTTCTACCTTTTGTTTGCTAACTTCCTACCCTCTGCAGGATCCCTCCGAATCTCATCCATTTCTTAAACCAAATACTTTTTTCATTCCTAATCCTCAGTTCACTCTTTCCCCTTTGTTATCTTCTCATCTCCTGCGTCTCCTTTGCCCCTCTGTCGCGCCATCAGTCCCTGCCTTCCTTATTTCTCCCTTCCTTCCCTCCCATCACATCCATGGAGCCCCTTGGCCTTGCATTATCTCCTCATGAATGTTTAATAAGGCCATTTGAGCTGCTCCATTATTCTGCTGTACAGAATTATCTGCTCTTCCTGAGCTCCTCTCAACTCATTAAAAAGGCCAAAGTTCTCCCTTCCACCCCCCAAAAAAGCACAGTCTTGATGAACGAGACTTAGAGAACAAATTGCTAAAACAGTGGAGGGTCACATTAAAGCAGCAGTGTCTGTCGTCCTGGAGGCTTTGGAGATACATTTGAGAACAGGTCATTTGGAAATGTCACATCATTATTGTGATGTCAGAGGCCAAAATCAGTTTTGACTGTAGACCAAGTTTTGCTAAAAAAATAAAAAATAAAAATGAAGAAATCTCTCAGTTGTTCTGCTTTCTAATTCTTTTTTTGACCAAAGTGAGTAAACAGAAACTGAATCACATGTTTTTAGCTGTGATGTTAGATGTGCAAATGTTCATGAAGACTGACTGATTGAAGACTAACTTCCTGGGATACAGCCTGCTTTCTGGATTTCCAAAATAAAAGTTGGGTTGGCAAATCACAATTCAAAATGTTCAATGTGTATGTGTAGATTGTAGATGCAGTAGATGACATGTCCCAAATTATGATAAATGCAACACTTTTTCTTACTGAGATAAGATCAATAATGAATACATAACAAGCAATATTTGAGGATATTAAAAACAAGGTTTTGTTAAATGTGATAAATGTGATCAAGGTGCACAATTACAAACCAGACAACAAATAAATGCTGGTAGATTTATGGAAGGAAGGAAGGAGATACTGTACTGTAAAATGCATTTACTTGAATAATATAATGTGATGTATTTCTTTCCGATACTAGAGCAGATTACATCAGTGTGTGTGTGTCAGTATGTAGGCATGTTTATCCAGGTGTACACAAGCATGCGTGTGTGTCTTCTACTGTACCTCATCAGCTATCTGGTCTGCGCGTGTCTGCAGGTCGGCCAGCTCATTGCGCATGTCTGATTCGTCTGCCATGATGACTGTTGAACTTTGACCTCAAACAAGAAAGACTGGGAGGGAGAGAAAGAGAAAGAGAAAGAGAGAGAGAGAGAGAGAGAGAGAGAGAGAGAGAGAGAGAGAGAGAGAGAGAGAGAGAGAGAGAGAGAGAGGTATGTTAGTACACCAGCAATACTACAAAATAAAGCTGTATGGTAGATGTTGCTTTGTACAGCATGTGACCTGGAGTGTAAGCAAGAATCAGAAGATTTCGGCCCATTAGCTGGCGTTCAGACTGAAACAACACCACATCAACCTCGAAACAATACATTTACACATAATTAACATCTTATCTTAAAGGCAGCACAGCTCTGATGCTCATTTGTAGTGGCTGCTTGAGAGGTCACTGAACTGTTGAGGTCGAGTCAAGGTGTCTTTTTCTGTCCCCATCTGTTGTTGGATTCATCTCGAAGGTTGGAGAGGTTGTTCTATAACAGCAGGGTCAACGGTTCAATCATTCTAAGTAGCAGCTATTGTCAAAGTGTCCTTCAGCAAAACAGTGAGGAGCTTTTTACACCAGACTTGACCCCTTTCTGAACTGCACATGTCAAAGCACCATTTCACACTAACTAGAACTACTTTTTGGGAGGCTCAATGCAGGTAAAGTTCTCCGAGTTCCTTTAAAGGTTCCTGGAAAAGTTCTTGTGGTCAGAGCTGGCCAATATTCAAGTGTGAAAGCCTTTGTCATACCTGCTCAGTCACTGTCAGCAGCACAGAAAAACACCATCAACACAAGAGATGAAACAATGTTTTCACATTTTGAGATTAAAAAAAGGGCACAGAGTTAATGACTGAGCCAAAAGAAAGGCAAAACTCTTAAACTCTATAAGCACAAGTAATGCATAATTTACTGTTTAAAACACCGTGGGTAAATGAAAATCTTTTTTTGTTTACAGCCTCAGTCACACACGCAACCAACCATGCTCATGTACACCCACAAACACAATCTCCATTGGAGAAATATTGCTGCTGCACACACCATGAGTTCAAACCTCCACCCTGCTGACCCTGAATTTCCTCCTCAGGGATCAACAGTGAATCAAAAGGAACGAGGGAGGAGCTCCATCACTCTAATGGTTTGAAGAAAAAGTATCAGGACAGAGACAAGGGTCTATTTTTGCTCCTCTGACACGCTGCCAGACAGTATTTCATACAGCCACACGCAGCAGAGCTGGAGGTATGGTCCATGAAAAATGTATGTGGCTGTAGCTCTGCAGGCTGACAGAGCTACATGCTGCTGCTGCTGCTGCTGTCGGTCGGGCTGAAGAAGACGAAGGAAACCAGCTCAGTCTCTTTGTTCCCTTCATTCCTTCTCTCCCTCCCTCTGCCACTGTTTCTCTGAAGAATTAAGACTTTAATGAAGCAAATAATCTGATGTGGTCCAATCAGATCTCATTTGTGCTTCTAATGCGTTTTTTGTTTCTATTGCACAAATCTTATTGAAGAGTTTTTGATCTAATGTGGCTTGTCGCTGATATAAATGGAACCACCCAGCAGCTTTTAGCTCGGGGATCATTAAAGCTTCATGTAATCTAATCTACTGAAATATACAGTGCAGCGATGGGACCAAGGGAACGCTGACTTTTGGACTCAATCAGGCGCTGTGGCTGCAGGTGGAGAGTTTTATTACTCTATTACAAAATTTCCAAAACCAGGTTTTCATGGATGAAAGCAGAACATTTTTGTTCGAAAACAGATTTATTCAAGGTTTACTTTAAGTTTCTATTATCGCTATGGTATATTTTGGGCAAGTGTCTAAAGCTAAAGTGTCTAATGTTCAATGATCATGTAGCCTTCCTATGACACCATGAAACTCTATCTTTCTGGTAAAATAGCAAAAACAGCTGGGGAAATTTTGTTGATGTACCAGATCTTGGGAGCTAAAAAGTTATTTTTCTGCTCGAGCATGAGGCATCCATCAATCAGTCCCTGTCAGAAAGCCTCTGAGGTGAATAGACACAAGGTCAGCTAGAGCCACAGCTGGATGTTTGATAAAGTATCTCCTTGTTCTGCCCCTCCTTCTGTCTGTCTGCTTCTGCCTCCATCCCAGCGGAGTCGTCAGGGCGGTTAATAATTGAACATGTGCCGGGAAAAGAGATGGAGGAAGAAAAAAAACAGCCTTTTCAAAGTGCTACTCTCCTTCTTTCATGCCCTCTGTGTGTGTGTGTGTGTGTGTGTGTGTGCATTTGTCTGCTATAGCTGGTACACAGTTGCACTTTAAAATATTTATGTTGACATTTTTACATTTTAGCCATTTGGCTGACGCTGTGATCCAGAGCTCCTTACAATGAGTGAAACAGCAGAATAAGCTTCAGTTCAGAGATCAGCTACATTACAGGTGACGCATACACCTGGACAGGAGACAAGGCTTTACGTTATGAAAGAGAAAAACTGGGAAGGAAAAGCGCAGATGAACTGAAGGTGGGACAAGAAACAGTTCCTCTGATGAATTTTACCAGCCAAACATGACTTTTTAAAGTTGAGTCTGAACACACATTCACTTAATTTGAAGAAATTTGTTGATTTATTCAGGTTATTATCGTATCTCTCTGCTCCATTTTAGAAAATGGATATGAAGTTTCAAAATGGCAACAAACCAAGTCTGATCACATCCATTGCCATGCTTACTTCATGCCCACTTGTTGACAGCATTGCCAGGGTTGTGTTGTTAATGGCAACAGTATTGATGTTCCAGTGATGCATGTTCCATAAAAACATGTCACAGTACATTTACAAACCTTTAACACCAATTAAATACTGTGGCATCTCACTTGGTCAATAACATTCCGACCTGTGCTCTCACATGCTCTGTCTCCTCACCACATTCGTCTTCCCAGTGTAATGTTCTGCTGTGTTATTGATCAGTTGTTGATTGCTTATCTCTTTGCAGTGGAGCTGCTTCCTGTTAACACACACACACACACAGCACAGCTTCATCTCGTCGTTTCCTCTTACTGGTATATTGACTGTGACCACTCTTTCTGTCCCAGTCTTTGTCACACATTCTCAATCTATCAAAATTATAATCAACAATCCAACTCATCTTTTTACCAATCTGTAATGATTTTGCATTAAATATTAAATGTCCTGAACATATATCTTATTTTCAGTTAAGTATTTACCGTACACAACATCTATTCTGGGTGTTGTTGGTAATGCTATTTAGTCTTCATGATGCCGTTAACTCTGTATTTGCTTGTTTGCTGAGTATAAGAATTGTGTGCTCCCACCACTTGTCCCTGATTGGATAATTATTGGTCACCTGTGACCTTAAAACATCTGATCTCACCCATTATTATGTGTATAATCACTGCATCTCTTTGCTCCTTCCCCATACACTTCCTCCATCTCTGTCATTACTTCCTATAACACAGTTAAGCTTTGCCTGGTAAACCATAGAGTTACCCCACTGGACATCCATTTAACTCCAGTTTAGTTGCAGTTTAGCTCAGATTCCATGCTTGTTGGATTGACACGCACCTGATCATTTGATGTTATAAACAAGACATAAGCTTGGTCCCAAATCCATACTATATAGGAAATCTAATCAGTATGCATTAGTCGTGCAACGGATCACAAAACTCACGGTTCGGATCGGATCAGGGATTGGAGTGAAAGAAGTGAGACAAATAACTTTGCTTTCCATGTATTATTTATTAAAGAACTTAACGTAGCTCCCGTCACTGACACACCAGGGTGATGTCTCTTCAAATGTGTAGCCATGCTCGATGTATTACTATTATCATACGGTTTTCTTGTCGCACAATGTCTACACACTGTTACAATTTTGTCCACCACCCTTTTTCCGTCAAGATATTTAACGGGGAAGCCAAAATGCTCCCATACCTAGGATTTAAATGATGCAGGAGGCCTCTCAAGCTCTTCCTCTCCTCCGCTAGCCATGATTGTCACTCACTGCACTTCTTTTCCTCTTGCAACGTATGTCCCTGATTCGTTGGGATTCAAACGACAACAGAACTGCTTTTTTAAATAATCAAATCAACCTTCAGCGCTTCAGAATAAAACACAGCACGCATCTGTCTTGTATCTTTTCACTGCAACTCTGCATCAAGATTTAGGGAATTATTTAAAAAGTAGGTAACAGCGGCAGTAAAACTGTATGTCACACTATGATGGTTAAACTTTCCAATTAATCCGCGATTCACATGCGTGCCGAATCGTGGGGGGAGATCCGTATGGATCACGGATCAACTGCGATCCGTTGCACCACTAGTATGCATATTAAAAAACCCTTGACTTTTGAGTGTGCTGTTGATGGACACTATTCTCCCGCAATGCAATGCCCAAAGTGCGAACATCAGCATGCTAACATGCTCAAAATGACAAAGCTAACATACAAATGTTTAGCATGTATAATGTTTACCATGCTCGCTATCTTAGTTAAGTATGCTAACGTTAATGAGCTAACGAGTACAGGTGAGGCTGAATGTCGTAAGTGCTGCAGGTATTTATAATAATAATAACCAAAGCATTTTATGTTGACAATGTTGTCGATAATCACTAAATGTTGATAATGGCGCTAGATGAAAAGTTATGGACCACCAAAGTTAATGCAATTCATCCTGTGGGGAAAGTGAATTTCTGTCCCAAATTTCATGGCAATCCATCCAATTTATCGAGACATTTCAGTCTGGGCCAAACTGGCTAAGAGGTCTGCTTGTAAACTAGCTGAAAAGTCAGAGGATTGCCAAAGTTATTAGGATTCATCCTGTAGGGAACCCTGGATATCTGTATTAAATTTTCATGTCGAGACATATGTACACATACACTAAAAATCAAAAACAACCTCATTGTGTGGCGAGAAGTCAGATGACAGATCACCAACATCAGTAGGATTCATCCTCTGGGGACCATGAGTGTCTGTACTCATGGCAATCCATCCAAAAGTTGTTAAGATATTTCAGTTTGGACCAATGCGGTGAATCGACCAACAAACAATTTTTAGACATTCCTAGAGTGGTTAAAAAATCAGTGGGTACACTAGCTAGCTAACCATAGTATCTGCTCAAATAACCCCCACTGTCCTGTAAACACATACATTATTATTAGCACACAACATACAACCAAGTAGACGTTAAATTCTGTTGCTCTACTGAATTATCCTGCTGAGTTACAGTAACAACAAAAAAACAACAGTGCGCTCATGTTAGCTTAGCTAGCTCCTCTCAGCTACAACTGGGCTTTGGAGTAAAGACACACAACACTGCAGTGTCTCAGTAACCTATATTCCGAGAGAAACCTATTGATTTTTACTTGTAGCATCACTTAATTTAGATCAACAATAACACTTGGTAATACTACGGTACGGTAATCTTTCAGGTATTGTTTGTTGAATGTTTCACACCACACTGTCACTCAAAACAATTCTCGTCACTCTCTCTCCTCCTCCCCTGTCCATCCATCCCACTCCGAAAGTCACTTTCTCTGACAGACATACAGACACACTACAGTCGAGCGGACATAACACAAGGTCCAGCCGTCCCCATCCCCCACCTGCGGCCCTGCTGGCTGTCACTCATCTCGACTGACGGCTGCTGTAACGCCTGATCTGCCAGGCTCAGCCCATGGAGAGATTAAAGTCAGCGGGGAAAGAGGATTTACTCTCCACTGTTTTCTCTCCTCTCTCTCACACACTATCTCCTCTAACTGTATCTCCTCTCTCTCCCTTTCTTTGTTTCACTTCATCCCCTTCCCACTCCCTCTCTGTCTATGAATGTATATGTCCAGGAAAAAGAACAAGAGAGCAAATAAGATTTAGGTAATAATGTGTACCATTTACCTATAAATAAATGTCTCATCTGTAGCTGACTGAGGTCCTGTTACACCTGGCATTAACATGCGTCTTGGGTGATCCGATCACAAGTGGACAGCTCTAGGTACAGTTGTGAAATCACCCAAGACGCATTGACGGCGCATTGAGATCCGATCCAACCACATGCGAATGTGTCCTGGGCCACATTGAAGGACCGCAGACTCAACTGACGTCCTCTGCGTGAGCAGAAGTACCTACTCATTCGCGCACCAACGGCCTCATATTAAAGTGCGAAACAACAACAAGAAGCCACAACAATAAAAGAAGATTTAATTTTTATTTTATTTCATGTCCGGCAGACTAGGCACGGGAAGTGCATTGCTGCGTCCCGCAGGTTAAAAACAACAACGCATTTCGTCTTTACATAAGGAAATGATGTACATGTTTATTTGCATATAAAACGGGGAAGTGAGATCCAATCACAAGTGGTCACTCACCCATGGCGCATGTTAATACCAGGTGTAAACAGGGCCTGATATAGCACCGCAAAGACTCAATAGACCCTTTTCAGAGCAGACATTTTGACTTCAAAGCAGGAAAAACACAGGTGGAATTAATAACATTAAAGATGGCAGCATTCCATTTAGGTGAGCCAGTTCTAGGGCGCTGATGTTGTGCATGGTCACTCACCGACATGGCTTACTGGGACACTGGAGCCATTGTTAATGTTATTATTTACACCAGTGCTTTTCCTGCTTTGTGACAAGGGTCTATTTGCAGCTGAATACTTTACAGCTGGTGTCATTTGGGACTTTCCCAGGTCAAATCATCTGGCTCACAGGTGGTGGTACATGTTCCAGCACAGAAATTAGGGCTGGATAGTTAGCATGAGAAGCCAGTATGACTGAAACCTTGCCACCTAAACTACCATTACATCAACAGGACTAGGACAAAGGACAAAAGAAAGTAATATCTGGAGATGCGGCACAAAAACACCACAGCAGTGAGTGCTTCTCATCAAAGAAAAAATTAGCAATAAATTCAAGCGTGATGGGGTCACGCTGACTTAAATGGAGACATTAAAAGGGCACCAATGAATTATTGATCAGAATATTAATAGCATTAATCCTGAAAGCTGTTAAAGGGAGATCCGGAATCAGGATGACAGGAGGTTTGGAAAGAGCCAGGACATGACCCCAATGAGCAAAACAGGTAAGAACCTGAACACAGCAGCATATTCACCATTTATTGTGACAAAATGGGGGATGGAAATTGTTGTGTTTTTTTATTGGACCAAATCCCCCTATGTCTCACTGAAGAGAAGTCCGGCTGCTTGTATGTGGACTCCTACGTCTGTCATTCTTTCTGCATTTCTTTTGTTGGTTAAAAAGTCCTGAATTTGTTGAATTTCCTTTTCTGTGTCTGTTTGCCTCCCACCTTCTCTGTCACATCCATCATCAAATCTTTTCCTTCTTACAAAGCCATCTAGTACCAGCACATCAGACAGGCTACCGTCTCATGTCATGTTGTTGGAGAGCATCTGAACTAGTTTGTTTCAATGCGTGTGTAAGAATACAGCGTGGTATAACAGAGCAGCATGCAGTTTTGGCACAGAGCTCCAGAAGGGGACTGGATTAGCACTGTCACAGGCTGACATGATTAACACGCAGCTACACAGCCCCAATCATGGAAGAATTCAACAACAAGCTATTTCAGGCAACAAAGAAAAATCCTGTCAAAGCATACAAACGGAAAATTCCACTCTGAAAACCCTGAAAACACTAAAAGCCTGGGTGAAAACACAGCATGCCTTTGTATGAACAAAACACTGTAAGAGCTGTCGTGATGGAGGAGCATTGTTGGGAAGACAGTGTTTTTACTTTGGAACTATTTCAGCCGATGGTTGGAGTAAAGTTTGCAATGTGTTCATTAATATGAAAAACTCTTTATTACATACTGATATGTCACATTCATATAGGATCTACAATACTGTATGTGTTTTCAGTGTATTAACGCATCGGTATAATGTACCTGACATACAGTGATTGTATTGTAGCCACTGATAATATGTATTGATTACTGAAGTGCATTCTATGGGACCTTTAAAACACAAATGATTTCCTGTTTAAATATGATTTCATGTGGGACCTAACAGCAACATAAAAAGGCTCTTTGATTTGATCGGAGGGGCAGATGGTGGGACTGCTTGGGAGTTTTTGTTTACATCTACTTGCACAGGTCAGGATGAGGTCACTATTAACCCTTTAACCGTTTGGTAGAGCACATTTTGAGCTGTGATATCTTGTTGAAATATTTGTTGTACTTAACCTGATTGAGTCATCTCTAGCACTTAATTGAAGCCTCTCAGGGTGCACTGATGAATAATAATATTTGTTGAGATTATTATATCAATATGATTGAACAGACATTTTTTAGATGTATAATATTTGTGGACATTGGACAGTCCAGATTGAAGGGTATAAGAAATACTTTAGGTTAAAGAAAACAAAACAAGTATAATGACTTGCAAAGAGCAGGAACACTTTAGAATGACGGATATGCAGCATACATTTTATTTATTTTAAGTGGAAATAAACACCAGTCACCCTTCATCCCAACTCATACAGCCAAAAACACACTTCTGTCTTCCTTGTGGGTATATACAACAAAGCACATCCAATATTTGGAAATCCAGCACTAAACAGTATCACCAACAACACCACAAAAGATAAAACAAAGGATTTGAATCCAGATAGATGACTGCAAGGGACATCCATCAACATTTATTTACATAATTTAAATAAAGCATCTACCATAGAAAGTACTTCTGTAGGGTTCTGTTAACATCAACTTAAAGAGAAAGACTATGAAGATAAGTTATGCATACATCTGAGAGATGTTATAAAAATGCAAATTTACAATAAATCTCCTTTGTAAGAATTAATAAAATAAAAAAAAACACCTGCAGGTAATTTAATACAGCCTGGATGAAGGTTAAATGCATTGCATCTACAATGTGTCAGGCTGCCGTGATAAACTGCCTCGACTCTGAACCGAAAAGACTGCTCAATCAAGCGCGGTGTTCAGTTGAGATAAACAGTGTTTGTGAAGGAAACAGGACATGAGGACACTGAAATTCACAGTCAGGAAAACCAGGTCAGCTTGTCAGTTGTTCAGTTGTATGTTTCTCACGGGTTTAGAGAAGCACTAACCTAAATCTGGAGGATTTTTAGGATATCTGGTGCACTCTTCTCTCTCTTTCATGCATTTGTTTTTGTGGATTAGTAAGAGAGGCGGTGGGCACAGTGTGACAAAAAATTAGCATCGCTATTTCTGCAATGCGTCTTTTCTTTGTATAATTGCGAGCGGCTGATTGTGTAGGATTGAAAGGCACAGACGTGAACCCCGGGCAGCCGCTGGGTTTCTGGAGGAGCAACAATTTAACCCTACAGGAAGAACATGCATGAAGGAGCAGTAATGGAAAGCTGAAAAAGATTTCAACAGAGTGAGATTTGGGGGGGTTTGTTCTTATTCTTGCACAGCTCTTACCTCAGACTGAAGGTGAGTGAGGTGATATTAATGATTTTGAACAAAGGCAGGGCAGGAATCTCTTTGAGGAACATTTAACATCCTCGTATTCCCTCTCTCCCTCCTCTATTTGTACCAGACTTGACCCCCTGCCTTCCATCTATGCTATCTTTCCTCCTGAATACCTCTTGAAAATTAGTACAACAGTAGGTAAACCAGACTGCAGCTTAAAACTTTATAATAACGGCTTTATAATAATCTCTAATTATAACACAGACAATACTTGCTTTCTCTCTTCTGTCCATTTAAACTGAAAGTGAAGGAGACTGCAGACCCACCATGTCACATTATATAAACAACAGTGTGTGTGTGTGTGTGTGTGTGTGTGTGTGTGTGTGTGTCTGTGAGGGGTAACACTCGAAAACGGAACACAGGGAGAACTGGTTCAAGGACAAGAAGAAGAGCAGCAGCAGGGCAGACAAGGGTGTGTGTTTGTGCGTAGGTGTGTGTGTGTGTAAGTGTGGGAGGGTCCAACATCTATCCACATCAAAGCAGAACCATGTTTCATTATTCACTGGATAGAGCCAGGTCAACATTATTAATGCAATGGCTGTGTGTGTGTGTGTGTTTATAGGTGCATGTGTGTTTCAGTACATAATGTGTCTGTACGTGTCCACCTGTTCATGCACATGTGCCTGTTCATATGCATGTGTGTACAGTATGTGTGGTCTTGGGTTTTTATATTTTCTATCCTCTCCAGCTCTCCACTATTATTGCAGCAGTCGGTCTCCATGTGTGCCAGATTACATTATTTATTTTCATAGATTTTCCTAATTTAATGTATCTAATAATACGACTGTGACCATCTGGGGTCCCAACCTGGTTTAACAAAAGAGGCGCACCTTAAAAACCTGAAGCCAAATAGCTCCAAAGATGGATTTTTACATAACACCATCAGAGATTGTAGTTGCAAACAGATTTGATTTTGTAAGGTCATTCATTGTCTGTTTGTGATGTAAATAACTGTGTTCACATGGATATGAGGCACAGGAACCAATCATATCCACGGCAAAAAACATTTGGATTTGTAGGTCTTCTATGTGCGTAACCTAATATTCTTTAGCATCAAATATTTTAGCGTGGCAATGCTTACTGCCTGGAGTATTTAGGTCCATGTCATCACCGAGAAAAAGTCTTAAGCTGTGTCTCAATTTGCGTCCTTCCGTACTTACACTTGCTATTTTAAGTGCGTTCACACTGACAATTATGGCAAAATGTAGTGCACTATGAGTTCCCAGATGATGTACTCATAACGGTCAGAAAGTTGGGTGTGGAACGCTGCACACTTCTCAACCTCAATGGTCGCCATCTTGGCTACGTAGCGGAAGGGGAGGACCACCAACCTATGAAAATGGCAGCCACAGTTGCGATTGCTACGGTGAACACTGCACTAAAAGTAAAAGCACGTTCATTTTAATTCATTTTTCATAAAAGTGAATTTAAGTCAAGTGAGCAAACAAGCCAGCAGATATTTTGGCAGTCAAATGTTGGAGATAATGCTCCGCCCGGTTGCAAAGAAGGAGAAGAAGTGGTCAAATGTTGCGATCGTCATTTCCAGTAAGTGCACGACGGCTGTGTTCGATTCGCGACAACACTACTCTGTCAAAATTCACACACCACGCAAGTACATACATAGTGTACACAGTGTACTACATGGAAGTGTACTAATGGAAGTATCCGAACTGAGACACAGCATCAGTGTACATGTTTACATGTGCAGAAAGTTGTAAGCTATCTGACTCCTGCACTGATTTCTTTCCGCTTTTTGTTGCAGTCAATACACTTTAACAGATCACACACACTTACCCTGGAAAAACACTTATCCTGGCGTCAGAGAGGCTGATACCTTTCAATTACACACACACAAATACATGTAAACACACACACAAACACGCTCACATGCTCTTGCATGCACTCGCCTATACTCACTGATACCTGGTCAGCCTGCCAGTCGATTTGAACCTGCCTGGTCAGGACCAAGCAGAGCGATATATATACAGACTCAGGAGGGTAAAGTACCTGCTGACACTTCATATATAACATCATCCATTCTCAGACGACCTTCACATTATATTAGGTACATCCACACAGTGTAGCACTTCCTGTAGCTCATGTTTCTTTGTTTGTCTTCATTTCCTGCTGCGTCTCTCTTACAGAATCATTTCAGAGATTAAAGTGCAACTCCACCCTCCAATTCAGCTAGAACCCTCTCTCCCAGCAAATTTAAAAAATGCAACGAGTGAGGAAACAATGACTGTAGGAGGCGTGGCCTCGTGGCTACGTAGTGTGCTGGTCAGGGCACACAGGGGAGACTGACTGACACTGATTAGAGTCTTTTTTAATATACATTTCATGACATAGACAGGTCCTAACTGGTTGACTCTATGTCAGCATTGGCCTTGCAGGTTCAGGGCTGATTTGAAACAGTAGATGGCGTGTTGAGCCATTTTCAACCCATGAAATGCTGATTTTTATACATTTGGTAAGAAATGTCAATATTAACACCAGCATTGACGTGTTTCATCACAGTACAGTCATATCACTTAGTTTAGAGCTCAAAAAACACGTTTAAGTGTGCACTACCTCTTTAACTGTGACCACATTTGATGTCAACCCTGTCTCCTAGAAATTATGTAAATAGTTTTCCCAATTACGTTGCGGTGTGGTGACTTAAATCGCTGCCTGAATTATGTTCCGAGGCAACGTTTATTTTGAATGAATGAAGCCCTACATTTATGAACCGCACGGGAGTTACAGGATGGTAATTAGGGTGGATGGTGGGCGTACAAAGCGCAGCACTTCTGTGGTTAGGTCTAAGCAACAAAATAGGTTAAGGTTAGACAAAGATGGTTTCGGTTAAATAGTAATAAACACGTTACGTCTTAAGTCACTTTTTCTGTATTAAACCAGACCATCTTTCCCTACAGTTCACCAAGAGCTGTCAGTGCCTGAACATAACCATAAAAAAAACAAGCAGTTTTGGTGCCTAAACCTAACCAAACTGCGACCGTGTCACTACGTAAACCACGTGTTTATTGTTGTTACCAAGACGACGAAGGTGCGGTACACCTACGACCTATTCTGTTGTTTATGTTGGAGGACTTGATTGTCGATTAGTTAGTCTATTACTCAAATAGAACATTTATTATTAGTCTACTGACCACAATAATGTGTTGATTAAGTCATATATTTGATTTCCATTACAAGTAGACAAACTATTTTTGGTTTCGTGCAGTTTTTCACAGTCACACACACAAACCACCAGTGTATACATATTGCACCTCCATGCTGACCTATAAGCAGTAAACACATTTGCCAAGACGTGACCGGGCCACAGAGCATGATGGGAGCCCGAGGGCTAAACTATTCAGACAGCACACCCACCGCTTCATGCCTGACTGCTAATATACCATACATGTACCAACGGCCACACATGCACTGACATGCTTTAACACATGTACACACACAAAAACAACTTGGTGGTTATTAATGCAAGTAAATATAATATTAGAATGAAAATTAAACAGTAATAGTAAAAAAAAAAAATCTCCTGCGCAAAACAAAATTGAAACTTTGTGAGAAAATGCATACAAATCACAATTTGCTCACATTAATTATCACTTTGTTTTTGTTTTTTATCACATTTAACTTCAAAACCAGACTGTGAAATGATAAGGCCAATTTTATTATCTGAATTGTTTGTAGTCTAGATGCACACTAGAAGACCAGTACTTAAAATAACTTTAAACAGGCTAATCTGAAGATAACTGGACACAAAGACTCTCGTCTTTAAACTACTGTAGTTGCAAGAGAAGCATTCTATTTATGTTACAGTATAAAATGGATTTAATGATATATTACCCAGGGATGGAAATTCGCAGCAGCCACCAGCCAAATGCTGGTAAAATATGAAAGTGGCTGGTAGATTTCGGACACAAAATAATGACTTATTATTGAGTGGCTGGTGAATTTGAACATTTATCTGTCATTGGCTCGTAGATGTTCACATTTTAAGAAGTTAATTCCCCGCCCATTATATAAAACTTTTTTTTCATGTAAAGATCTTTTCTGAAACACAATTTACTCATGTTATTTCATTCTTATTTCGCATTTAATTCCACTAGTTTTCAGTCACACATCAAAAAGCTAAAACTGGGTTTCCAGGTATAAGTACTTAAATTCAAAGTACTCAAAAATGCAGGACGGGTGTCAGATTGGTCAGATGGCAGCTTTATAATCAAGCCTCCTGATTTCCATCCAGGTTGACCACAGTGGTTTGAATGTGAGTGTGTGATGGCTGTGGCCACAGCCACACAATTGCAGTTACCTGGCTGCTGAGCTCTCCTTCCTGGCCAAACAAAAGATGAGGCTGAGGGTGGAGCCTGATTTTATGCCAAGGCTCAACCCAAGGACCATACCAAGAGCTCTGTCAGCCTGGGGGGGATCAGGGTTTCTTTGTGTTGAGTTTTAGTTATTGTTTATGTTGTCCTCCCCTGCATTTATTGGTTTGATCACTCAGTATATAGGTTTCCCTCAGGTCTCATTTAGGCAGGTCTATTAGTTGAGTTGACTTCCTGTTTTGTTAGCTGTATTTTTCAGTAGAGTTATGTTTTGTTGACCTCTTTTAAGGGCCCTATAACTCATAGTTCAGTTTTCTTCTGTTATTTCTTTTTGGAATCTTTTTGTTGGAAATAAACCAAACCTTTATTTGAACTTTAAACCTGTGTTACCTTGTGCTTTGACTGCTTGGTCCACGACAGAGTGGAACAAGGTAGAAAAGCTCTTATCAGCGCTGGTTTTCTGCCCACAGAAACGCCTGCTGCCGTGACAATATGGCGTCACCGAATTAAAACATTCCCTATGGAGAGACGGGAAGGACACACAGAGAGAAATCTGCTGTGGAAAAACACTGAGGCCTGAACGTGTCACTTTTTGTGCTATTTTCCCAGTGGAAATGCCACCAAAATGGACATGTTGGATGTTATTAATCCCAAAACACTTGCCTATAATTTGCTAAAACTTTGCACTTCCTTTATTTTTCATTATCACAGACCCTAGGGGCTCATTTCTCAGCACTATTATTCCACAGAGTAATTGCATGCAGCTGCCACTCAGTGACTGAGCAAAGAGGTACAAAGGCACGACCTGACCACCTGGCAGCGAGTGTTTAAATGTTTAAACATTTAAGGTGCCCGCCTCTGATTTTAACACCTTCGCTGTGACGGAGGATTACAAGATGGTTCGCGGCATTCAGGCATTTTTGTCTCAGCTGAGCCGGGATGATGGAGCAGATTGCATTTCTGACATTTCCTCGTTATATAATCCAAAGGAGGACAGTCAGACAGGAAGCTCTGGTAGGCGGGCTGGGATTGAGACGGGCAGATTAACCAGAGGAATGGACGGACGGGAAGATAGGTGTGTCAGAAAGGATGAAAATACTCATTAAACTACACATTACTATTTTAGAAAACAGTTTTGAACTGCAACGGAGGGATTAATCATACTAGATCCTTTGTAAACATGATGCACCTGCAGCCACCTACAGACATCTCCTCAAATTCAACTTTTACTGAAGGTCAACATGTTTGCAATAAATTAGGCAGACAGAATGATGTGCAGGCAGGGAAACATGCTGGTGTGAGACGTACAGGAGATTCAAAGCAATCATCTGTGGCCTGCAGGGATAATCACTGCAAAGCCCAACTGTCCCATTCACTGAGGATAAAACCCACTGGATTAATCTGTAGGTCTACAGGATACACACACACACACACACACACAGAGAGAGAGAGAGAGAGATGCCTCACAACACTTACATAACACATGGACCACTCTCCCTCTCGCTCTCTTTTACTTTCCCTCCCTCATACATGCTTCCCCTTTTCTTTCACTTTGGCATTCACAGCCTCTCTCTCTCACTTCTGCTCTCACTAACACACACAAAACCTAGAGTGCACACACACAAATACACACACACACACACACACACACACACTCCCCCACCCCCTCCTTTCCACCGTTTCTTCTCCTCCTGCTTGCACACATTCACATGGACACCTGTCAACATGCCGCTCTGTACGTGCTGTTCATTTATACACTCACACATACATAGTGGTGACAGGCGCCTATAGTACAGTACATATTATACATATTAAAATAGATATAGGTGCATATACACATGCTGAAGGCTATACACTCATTTGACATACAGGATGAAGAAAGACTGATACTGTATATGCACAAATACAGACAACAGGATTACAGTATACTCAACACACACACACACACACATACACATAAATAACAAGAACATAAATGGCTGCGAGGGACCTGATTTTTCCATAAGACAAAGTATTTGTTCTTTTGAAATTTTTGATGGATTTTAATGTTATAAATTCATAACCACTTTAAAGACTTGAACAACAGCAAAAACGTCAACAACTTTAACCTCTCCTTGAGGGTAAGAGAGGGTGCTGATGAGCATCCCTACAGAGTGCAGCTACGGGACCAGAGGAATCAGGTTACTACAGATCCGCCATGTCATCCTGATCAATAAGAGGGGAAGATATCACAATTTCAAACATCTGAAGTGATCCGTTTCATCGATGGAGTATCAGAATACAGGAGGTTTGTGTCGGTCTCTGTTTCTGTGAAGGGAAAGATGGGTGGAAGAAGCTATGTTCACATCCCTCTAAATGCTGCGAGCGTTAAAGGTGCCCTGTGGATTATACTTGTAAACAAACAAACACCAAAAGGCATGGTGTGTATCCTTGAGGTCTAACGTGCTTATTGCATTTCCTTCCTCATCAAACATTAGCAAATAAGATGATATTAAAAAATATATTTTAAACTGTGCATCATTTACATCCATGGTTACTTGCTAGCGGCCTTCTTCTTCACTGCCTTTGCTGGCGCATTGCTACGTTTGTGGCGCGGAACAGAGTGAAACCAACGGCAGGAATGTGTACTGCTTGACCAGCATGCTTGTGTGTGTGCAAGATACAAACAAAACAGAGACCCACTTATAACAGCATTGCTCCATAGCACTACTAGGGGTCAAAAACTCCACTGGGCACCTTTAAGTTACATTAAGTTGCCAAAGACTAGACTAAGACGTTCAGACTGCAGGCAAATGTGGCCCAAATCCCAATTTATAACAGTGTGAACAGCACAACTCACATATGTGGTCGTAAATCAGATACAGGTCTGACTTTTTCAACAAGTCCTCCAACCTAAATGACAGAATATGTCGTTTGTCAATGACTCCCAAAACAACATATATAGGCGTGATGGACCTTTGTCGTCATGGTAACAATAATAACGTGGTTAACGTTGTGAAACGGTCGCAGTTTGGTTAGATTTAGGCACCAAAACTACTTGGTTAGGTTTAGGCATAATATTGTCCACATTTAAAAAATAATGTAAACAGCCAAACAAAAAAATCAGATCTGAGCAATAAATCCGAATTGAGCACTATGACTTGCAGTGTGAATGTAGCCAAAGTCATGGTTTGCGCGTCACAAGAAAGTCTTGAGTCTTGGCTATGAAGTCCGGAGTCAAGTCCCAAATCCGAAATTTTGTGTTTCAAGTCCTAAACAAGTAAGCATATCGTCTGCTGATCTACACCGCCAAATTGCAACTTTCCCTCAGGCTCAAGCGACGTGACGGAAAAATTGGAGAACAGATTCCCTGCTCACTTTTTTCTAACATCATTTCTTAACTTCACACTTGGGGAGGATAGTCTTTAGATAGAAGTCTAAAGCCATGAGTCACTGGTATTAAAGTCAGTTACAAGTCTCTTTTGTTTTCGTGAAGTCAAGTCATGTGACTCAAGTTCACACCTCTGCAAGTAGCACAAATGATTTACCTCTAAATACACACTGTGTGGGTGAGCCCAAAACATCCTGCAGGCTCCTCCCAGAAAAGATGGAATTAACTAAAGATGACAAACTGAGACACTTACGAGTCTATTTTGATAAATGATGTGCCATCCAAACAGTCCAAAACAAATCTGTATTTAAAAATCCCACAGGGTAAAAAAAAAAGGTAGCAGTTGCCAAGAACGAAGTGCAAATGTGATCTCCCTGCTCCTTTGATTGCTGAAACCGAATAAGTGAGCAACGTGCACTGAAAAGAAGATTGTGATCACAGTGCATTCTTGGATATTACTGTTTTTCTACCATCTGGCATTTTTATAGCAGATTACACTGAAATTCAACAAGGACATTGGTACAAGAAGATGAATAAATAACAAGGGGAATAACAACTGTGACAACTGTGGTTTGAGAGGAACAAGAGGAAGTGTTACTGTGTGTGTGTGTGTGTGTGTGTGTGTGTGTGTCTTCAACAGATGTAGCAGGACCGGGTTGGAGGCTGGTGGTAATTTCTCACCTTGGGGATGGGTGATGGATTTATTGGTTAGTGTTGGGTGCTCGTGGGGGTGGGGGGGGGTACAGTCAAGACAGGAGCCATTTTCTCACCAGGAAACTGATTATTTGTGCACCCTGGGTTCATGTTCCACCAGGGGATCAGCGAAAAACACCACTTTACCAGCTAGCTAGATGTTTAAAGTGCCCAACACAGGAGTAGAATAACTCACCATCTGAGTTCACATAATTCACTGCTCTTCACCTTGTACTCACTGAATTTTGCTCTACTACACAACCAGTGTAAATGCTGATTTAACTGATATTTGTGGTCTTAAAATCCTTTCTATTAAACTGGAGCAGAAACTCATTGTCTCGCTGGGCAAATACATTACAAGGAAATGCATAAAAAGTCAAATGAGGTTGGCTGTAGGGCTGAACGATATGCAAAAAAAAAATCATATTGCAATTTGACAGATTTTGCAACTGCGATATGAGTCACGATTTTAGTGGGAATGGGTAATTTTTGCATTTAATTTTCACTGAAAAAAATATAAAAATGACATAAATGATTAATCGATTGTCAAAATAGTTGCCGATTCATTTTCTGTCGACTAATCGTTGCAGCTCCAACACATTATCATAAAGTTTATATAGCATTTTAAGACAATACATTTATTAACTGTGAAATTACCAGCATTTCCATGTTTAGAACAATGCACATTTACACTTGTCGCGTTCATGGACACGATTGTTTGAAATAAATACCAATTTATTTATGTTTTACAAGCCACCCAGTGATCAATTTTTCGGTTTCATAGTACAGAATTTTTATTGTTTGTCATTAGGGCTGAAGGATATGCAAATTGACAGATATTACAATATGAGTCATAATTTTAGTGGGAATGGGTAATTTTTGCATTTAATTTTCACTGAAAAAATATAAAAATGATGATAGTGTGATTTTTGGGGTCTGTACCAAACAAGCATGTTCCCTTACGTCTGGAGAATATGATTTGTAGGCCGGGGCATCTCTGTAGCACCACGATGCTTCATTTATAACGGTATGTTGTGACACATTCTATGTTTATCAAAAAATTGCAGCTACTGAGATTTGGATACTGCACTTGGCCATATTGCAGTTTCGATAATATTTCGATTAATTGTTCAGACCTAGTTGGATGTGTTTTAGTTGGCTAAGATATCAGTTGTTGTTGAGTGCTTTGTGGTCATTTCCTGCCCTAATTAAAATATCTATCTGTTTATCCCTGGTTACAAATAACACCAAGCTGCCAAACAAAGACAACACACACACACACACACACACACACACACACACACACACACACACACGTGTTGATCTGCTTAAGAGCCGGCCTGAGCTCTTTGTCCTTGCTGACATTAACACAGGTTCAGTGGCATGACAGGAAGCAGGGAGGGGCCAAAAGTTTGTATACTGCTCTTTTTTTTTCCTGGAATGGAGGTGCGGTTCATTTCCAGAATAAAATGGTTATTACTCAAACAATTTGACTTCAGTTCCACAACAAAGTCCTGCCTTGAATGATATACTAAAGGCTAGTCTTCATCTATGTTCAACCGTTTCTTATACTTAACATTAATAGTTCACACATGATGATGCAGCCACAAGAAAGGCTTTATTTTCTGGTTTCACAGTCTTGGAATATTTTGTGAAATTAGCCTTTGTCAATAGTTTTAAGAAGTTACAGCTTCACTGAGCTGAACACAACTGTTGCCAAACTCTTGGTTTGCCAAACAACAACAGTGCTTCTGCCTGTTCTTTTACTGAGTGCTTTCCATCCACCAAGGTACACACCTCTCCCCCATTAACAGCTCCCTATTCAGTCAGTGTTTTATAAGGCTCTGATCATGTAGGAAACATTAAGTCAAAGGGAGGTGAAGGTCAGGCCTCTGGAAAGCACCACATGTCAGCCAGAAACAGAAACCTCCTCCACCACACCACTGTGGCCATGAGTACTCCTTTGGGCAAAACTAAGAGACCATGCAAGACAATGTCCATGTAAACCCAAATAAAGCCTACCGAAAATGTGACAGCGTAGAGGAAATCATTTCACTTGTTTCCAAAGCTTGCGTGAGGTATTTTCATGGCTCGCGCACCATTTTCTTGACGCTCATGAAGTCACCCTCCTCATCCTGCCTTGTTTCACAGCCAGATAAACTTCTACACAGCAGCGAGAATCCACTTGTTTCAGGAAAATGAAGACTTATTTATATATATATATATATATATATATATATATATATATATATGTATATATATATATATATATATATATATATGAATATAACTGCTTTGATTCGACAAGTGACAGTGTTTTTGCCCGCCGGAGCTCAGTGGGAGTGTGTTCCTGAGTGCTCCGGAGCTGTCCGCGGTACTGAACCTCATTCACTCCGCAAAAGGCTTTAAAAAACCCCTCCAGCCTTGAGAAACACGAGAAACAACTTCACAGAGGCTGCTTTATCCTTTAATTTAATCCTTACAACAAACAACTAGCCTACTTTAATCTTGTAATGTATTTAAGACGGAAGCTCCCATCCAAACACCGGGTTTTGGTATCAGTGGAAGCAGAAAAACGCCACAAAGTTCGATGATTTCAGCACATAAATCTGCACTGAGACACTACAGCAACACCACAGCAACATTTATACTGATTTCCCCTTCAGATATGACTTAATGAGCTTTGTTAAACTAGTCAGTGTTGTAAAAATCACGAAGACAATAGCTATAACAAACAATAGGTATGACAGTAGCTGGAGAAAACTTTAACAGGGCAGCATACATACCTCCGTGTGATAAATAAGCTGCAGCAGTCTAACTTTAAAGCCACATATTTTATGAATAATTCAAACTTTAATTGTTGTTTTTTAACAGTGGACCCCACTGAGTAAAACAACATACACACACATAAAAAACTAGTCAAACCTACCTCGTTAAGTTTCTTCTGCTCTTCTTCTTCTTTGTATTTTGCTGTATTTGTTTCTCTACAGGATGAAAATGTCGGTCCGTGCTACGGCTCCACTCAACGGGACTGTCCCCGGTGGAAACACACCGCCTCCTCCACTCCAACTGTAAAGCGTGACCGATTGACTGATCACACACTTCCTGTCAACGTTTTACAAAATAAAACCTTTATAAAGCAACTTTTTAAAAAACCTTTTAAGGGAGTTTTGGTCACCACAGCAGCGTGACAGAAAGTGTACCATCATGGGATATTGTGGCGGGCTGATGCCTCCATGTTGAGCTTCTCCGAGCCTTCGCCAGCTCCGTTTCAGCATTTCCCGCCCAACTTCGGCTTCCGTTTACAGAAACTGTCAGCTTCATTAACTGGAGGTTAGCCCGACTCAACACCTACTCGGATATATTCTTGAATAGCAAACCAACACCTTTGAACATCCCAGGAAAATTAAACTAAAAGACTAAATGAAAACACCCCAAGAGCTCTCAAACATCCAGGGAAAGTATTGTTGGAAAAGTCTCCCTCTCTTTTACACTGTCCCCCAGTTCCGCGCTGCTCAGTCCAGGTGATGATTAATTAACATGAATAGGAATTTCGGCCCAAATGGATTTATGTGATAGGCCTAACCTCTTTAAATGTTTAATAATAAAGTAAATTATTATTATTATTATTGCTGTTGTTATTCTTAAAAGTTAATGTTTAATCTCTTATTAAAATGTAATGACACCATTTTATGTGTATTTTTTAAAATAATAATTATACTACATACGTGTCATTTACATCTTTTGGTCGCTTTTAATGTGATGGTTAAGTCACCGAACTTCCTGCCTCATTGTGTTGAACTTGATGATGCTCACAAAATGGCCGCGCCCTCTGACGTCAGAGGGAGCGGGTGCAAGGTTTTGTTTTTGTTGTTTTTTTCTTTAATATTATTGAATACAAAGATTTAAACGGGCATCTGTAGAACATGACATTAGTTATTTACTACACACGTGAGAACATGACTGCCACAAATACTAATAAAAGCAAATAAATAACTTAAAATGAACAAAAGCAAATTATAATCAAATTATATGAAATAATTATATGCATATTTAAATGCTTCAAAGAAAGGAAGAGATTTTTAAAAGAAATCCAGCAGAATCAAATTGTTTACAAGATATTCAACCTTTTTGTCCTGCATAGAAATTCCCAAAGTAATGTTACTGTATTGGAAAGTTGAGATTTTCTTTTTTGAGCACAGCCATAAATGCAGATTATTCCCAAAAGGTATAGAAAAGGGAGTGGATTAAAGGTAGAGCAGCTCAGCACTCTTCAAAGCCATGTTGGCTACTGGACACATTTAATAACCAGGCAGAGCTGCAAGATGATTTATGGCAAACTGTAGATTATTGTTAGCATTTATAATTATTAGTATTTTAGTCTATCTGCTTACTAATTAGAAAGAGAAATTAGTAACAAAAATATACTGAATAATAAAATAAAACTTTATTACATAAAGTGATACAACAAATCTGGGGTTCTGCATTAAAATTCAGTGAGAGAGACAAAGACAGACAGAGAGTCAAAGTGTGTGCAGTGCTCTTTCATTTTCTCCAGTCCATCCTCTTCACACATCTGACCTTCTTTCCATTTGTCTGAGCAGAAGATAACCTGGTGGGACTCTTCAAAGGGCACAAGTTCTGCAGGTACCATCTGACATACACTGATGTCTTCTTGAGCTGACACAACTGCACATGTGCACGCACACACACACACACACACACACACACACACACACACACACACACACACACACACACACACACACACACACACCACCACCACCACCACTTAGTAGTTCTCATCTCCAGCACAGAGACACTGACCCACTGATGGCTGATGGCATTTTAAAAGATGTGTGGTTGTGCTACCATCTATGTCTTCTCCTTTAATTCAGCTCATTTTAATTCAGTTCAATTCAATAAATTCTTCATTAGAATGAATGCTGCATAAACACTAAACCACTAACACCCCAAAATAAGAAAAAGAGTGCACTGCAAATACTGCATGGCACTATAAAGCGTGCTGATATAGCCTACTAATATCCATCCCAGTGTATGCAGGCGTATGTGCACATGTACATGAGTGTGCACGGTTCCCTGACAGAAAGGCTCTTTGAGATTCTCCTCAGTGTATAAAGCTGCTTGCCCCCGGAGTCCTTGACTTTACATAATCAAATACACGATATTTCTTTTTTGCAACGCCATAAGGCATGAGACGTGAATACTGAATACTGCCAAAAATACCCAGTATCTAACCAAGCTAAAAAAGAAAGACATGGCGCGGGGTATTCACTTGTCACACTTATCTACTTTAACATACTGTATTTTAAAATAAACTAACCTGTCTTGTTTTTGTACTTTTGTACAGGCTGCAAATGATGTATCTACAGTAGTAGTAGTAGTACAGTCTGTCTAATTCACTGTCATTCAGGGAAGGCTTCCTGCATGCCTCACACATACAAACCTGGAGCATCTAAGGCAGAAGTGCCTTCCTAAACAGTTCACCTGCATAATTGCTATTAAGCATTACTTATTAATGATACCTTGCCAGATATTTCCCTGTTGCTCGGGCAATTCAAACCCACTCCTTCACAGTCACAAGCCTGCCTCTAACTATTATACTATCCTGGCACCTTTCATTTTTAAGCCAGACATTTTCTGAAGTGTATTCAGTGCAGGTGTGTCCAGGGAGACTCAATGCACAATGAACTGAATGTGATCAATTATTTATTAAAACCTTTGGGGCGAAATCACTACAACCACAGCCTTTTGGGTTTGAAGCTTGGCAGAATAATTTCATATTATCAGAGCAGTGATTCGCAATCAGTGGTACTTCTGCAGTTACCAGGGGTACGTGGAAAATTGTGAAGCTCAGCTAATTTGAAAAAATAGAAATTATGATTTGATAATACACATCCACATATTTGTGTATAGGAGAAAAATCAACATACCAGGAAGATTACACATGTGATGCTGATCTTTATAGTTATTGTCACAGTAACTTACCAACTATGGTAGACTAACTACACAAGACATGCCTTTTTCACCAACCTGAGTCAACTGTAAGTTGACTCATCACCGGTGCAGGGAGAGATGGCTGCTCTTTTCTTTCTACTTACTTCTCTCCAGTCTTCTTCGTCATCTGTTCCTTAGAAAAAACACCCAACATTTTACAGGCTTTTTAAAAAAAACATCCTGTTAACCCTTCAGGCCTCTAATAAGAAACGTCAGATCAACAGTGGATCTGATCTTTACAGGAGATGGATCGGCCTTTTTCCACATGGGGTTCAGATCATTACCAGCCCACTGAAGAAACTGTCAGAGACCTCCCTCCCAAACTGATGATCCAATAGCAATCAGTCTGAGCACAATGAATCTCACTGTGTTGCCATTGATTGAAGCAGGACTGATTTCTCTCCTCTGGTGTTATGCATTCAAAATGACTGACTGAGTGCAAATTTATGCCCAACACAGTACATCCAGTAACAAAAAAGACATTAATTTGAGAGCAGTTTCTGTGTGTGTGTGTGTGTGTGTGTGTGTTACAGATGGTAAGGCTGTTACTGTGGCAGAGGTCAGTGATAGATGAACTGTACATTTTGAGCACAGAGGAGCTCTGAAAAGGTTCAACAAAACTCTTCTGAAGAAATCATCATGTTTAGACCTTGATTTAACACATCATGCTCATCAGAGGCAGATATGTGAATTAGTGAATACCACACTGCATGTATTATCAGACATTAATGTGGGAATACAACTCACAAAAAACAGACTTTTTCAGAGAACAGGGCTTTAGGCTAGGAGACTGAAAGAGGTGATCAACAGTAAAAAAATATAGACACTCCACCAAAATCACAATTTTGTGTTCGTGACATGACATTTCATGTTATGTACAGCAGGCTGAACAACACTTGAGTCAGCTGTCGCTTAATGTATTAATCCCCCCCCACTCCCCTTCACACTCGGCCCTGCCTGACTCACCACAGGAAATTACCGTGGTGTTGCATGATGTATCCAAATGCCACAGAGTGTCTCGTGATATGGGCTTGACTCAGAGTTACACACAGTTTAGCACAGCATGCACACAGTTAGTTCATTTACTTTATCAACTTGAGTGCTTATAAAACCAGTGCACGATAAGTAACAGTGAGGTGATGAATTATTAGGCACATGATAATCCATATCTGTAGATAAATTGGTTTAATGAACATCAAAAGCTTGTAATTAATTCGTTTAATAGCCTGCTTTTTCTCCGCCACAGTCAAGTTTCAAATCTGTTCTCAAGTCCCTTGTGTTGCCTGAAGCTTTCACTGAAGCAGTGATTCCCAACAAGGGCTACTTGTGCCACAAAGGGTAGAGTTGCTCAACTACTTTTTAAAAATATTTATTTTATATATTAAAATAGAGAGAGAGAGTCCGCTGTAACACCTGAACACCACCTGTTCAGAGTGCGTGAAAACTAATAAACTAGCTTAGAGATGTAAACAATTAGCTAGATGATTGAAATAGATAGCTAAACAGCTAAGCTGAAATAGTTAGCATGTAAGGGATGATCAGTTAAAATAGTTACCTGAAAGTAAACAATTGGAAGAGCTAGAAGTAATAAATAAATGCTAAACAGATAGCTTAAGGTAGCCTCATGAATATATAGCTAAAAAATAATGGATACGTTGAAATAGCTGCAACGATTACAGTTGAAATAGGCTAGTTATCTCAAAGTAATGGAAACATGATGAAATAGCTAAAACAATGGTTAAACAGTTGAAATAATTAGCCAAATGTAATGAATAAGAGGTTGAAATTGATAGCAAAAGTAGGCTAATGGATAAACCATTGAAATAATGAACTTAGCTAAAAGTAAAATGGTTGATCAAGCTAAAAGTAATAAAGTATAATATAGAGAAGTTAACTAAAAGTCAGGGATAAATGGCTGATCAAACGCACCCTTACATTAACAGTAGAATTGTGAAAACATTACTATAACTCTTATATATTTAAGTGTTAAATAACATTCAGCTTAACATCAACTGTAATGAATAAATTTGGGACATGGCGGGTGGTGTTGATGAAGGGGAGCCACTGCTCTAATGGATCGTATGATAAAACTATTTCTTACACTTCAAAATAAACTTGACTTGAAGAGCTGCAGAGTACAAAAACACATCTCTCATTCATTCCAAGTCTTAAAACATATTTACCTCCCCTCTTTTAGCTTCATCTTTCCTTCCTGATTGAACAGAAATCAAGAATCAAATGTTTCACTTGCTCTCACACAATCAGGTAGTGCTGATCTCCTTTTATAGTCAGCTTGATCATATTGTCTTGGGTGCAGATCTTGTGTTTATGTAGACTTTCATCATGTTTTGTGTGTGTCTGTGTGTGTGTGTGTGCATCTATATTGTTATATGAACATGCATGTCGTTTCATATGTGCAGTCAGCAGAGATGTGATAGACCCAGAGGGAGGCCAGAGAGCATCATGGTCTCGCACTCATCTGAACACGCCATCAATCCCGGTAATGGAGCCGCTGTGCTTTCTTCTCCACAACCCTCTATTACCACTTGCATACATACATACATACATACATACATACAGTAGGCTATTTAGGCTTCAAGTGGTCATTCTTTTTCAGAGCACCTTCAGTGACCAATGAGGATGTGCTCTTAGTTGACTAGCCTCAATAAAAGATGCACTGATACACAAGAATTCCCTTGTGGACATTGGAAGCCTTTGTATGTCACCATACCAGAAATGTGACTTTTAATCTAAGTAAAACCTTTCAGTGTTTATAGTTTTACCATTTAATATGACAGCTGATTTGAAAATGAATGTACTAATATTTAAATGTAACAATTTTAAATAAGGCTTACAAAATGTCTCCGCAAGAGTACCTCACCGTCTTTGGACTTTGCATTTGTTGTAGATTTGAGGCAGGGAGCGAATGCAGATAAGACTAAACAGGAGCGTAGTGCATGTAATGCTTCCCTGGCAAGCTTGGCTCAGGGCTATTTGGTGTGACACCTTCCTGTTGCCAGGATGTTTATTAGGTCTGTTACCGACATGCAGGGAAGCCAAGGAGCTCGACTGTCCTGACCTACTGACACTAACAATGACATGTCACTGAGTGCCAGAATTACAGCAGTGACAGTTAGTGGTGTTAGCGAAGAAACAGTAACCCCAAACATATATACATACATTCTTTGCTGTGAAACTGATGAGGACGCAGAAAGAAACCAAGAGAATTGGAGGTGTTCAGAATAGAAAATTTAAGCTGTTGTGACCTGTTTTAAATATTTATATGAAAATCTCATAATAGGTAAGTGTTCTTTTCAGTGTTTAACTGTCACATTAACACCTCTCCATGCATCCACTGACAAACTCTTTGGTGTAAAAAACACAAAAGACACAAATTCACTGAAAGCCAAACATCAGTCAACATTTACTGCCAAATGCAACACAATCAAAACAAATGATAAATTAGAATTGTACAACATAGTAATGAACATTAACACGCAAGCGTCAGTTCAACACGAGAATCACACAGTGACCTTAATTCCTTCAGGTGAGGACTGAAACCTTTGACTTCAAACTGAATGAGTCTGCAGATGTTAAACAGAGTGCATTTAAAGTTTATGTAATGATAAAAACATTTGTTTTTTCATTACATACACTTACATTAGACTCGAGTGTCTTGTTCAAAGACACGTGGCTACTGTTGAAGAGTTAATGTGGCAGGGTCTTCTCCAACAAGTCTCTTTACCTGCTGCTGAAAATGACACATATCAAATAGATACATGTTCTTTTAAATGATCAAATTGTCTTCAGTAATCAGTAAAACAAACTCTACTGCAAATGTTAATATCTCAAACATGACTCCACAATCAATGGGATGTGTCTGCTGCACTAAACTTCTGTGTGAAAAATGACTGATTTCACAAAAATCAAACAGTGCTTGTTAAAAAGTGCCCGTCTGTGAGTAGTTACTTCAGGTCTAATACTGTTAGTTTCTAGACAGAGCTAGTTATTATTTTGACCCCACCACACACACAGGAATACAATCCTGCCAGTTGGTAGGACTCAGGAACATCATGTAGGTTTGAGTCTTTAACTTAAGTGTTAAAACGCTGCTGAATGAGCCGCGTGTCCATCGTCTGACCCACCAGACATCCACACAGGCTGCACCTCTGTAGTTCTTAGTATTGTCAATCAAGCACAGAGCTCCTGCACTGATGCACACGGACCTTCAAGATCCATTATCTGTCACCTTGTGGAAACAGCTCCTGCTCCTGAGCGAAGTGTGTACCGGGCGAAGAAAATTATGTCATCCCTGGAGGTCAAAGGTTCGGAGGCAGTGACTGGAGCAGCAATAGGCCACGAAACTCACAGTCGTCCTTCAGAGAAAAGAAGTGAGGAGAAAGCGTGAGAAAGATGAACTTGCATGTTTAGCTGAGAACAATTCATTTGCAAATACGAAGCAAGATTCTTAGTTATCTTTACATTGTAGCGGAAAGGAGGGAAGTAGCTATCTAGTTGTAGTCTGTAGTTGCTCTGCAGGCAATCCTGGGAGGGAATGGAAGTATGTTTGTTCTGACCTGCGGTGCACTCCTGCCAAAGCGGTGTCACGGAGGGGGAAGAGTTTGGGGTAGATGATGGTGAACATGGCTTGACTGCAGCGGTGGCAGTGTCCCAGGGGGAACTGCAGCAGGTCCAGCAGGCTCTTTGGGAGGGTGATGGGTGGCAGCAAGTTGAGGTCTAAAAACACACAACAGTACAGGAAGTATTCGTAAAACTACGCAGTCAAACAAAGTGATTTTCAGTAACTTGATTAACAACCAAGTTGCTTAGAAACGCTTTTTCCACCTCCAGTGATAGGTGTTTTCATTTTGTCATAGCTTCCTGCTGTGTAGGTGTACGTTATTATGTCTTAGTGAGGCACAGCTGGTCACATATATACATACATGCAGGTATACCAGGTGTGTAACTCCTCACCTGTTGGGCGGTGGTGGTAGATGCGGTGCAGGGCCCTCATGGTGAGCTCCTCCAGGGGAACCACGTTGTCTGTCTTGGAGGCCACCACCTTCACTTCACCCGGAAGCCCGACCAGAGCTTCGCTCAGCGCCTCACCCAGGTCACCCTCCGACACCTTGGCTGACACACCGCACCTGTACGGGAGCAACACACACACGCAGATACATCTCATATGTTTCATTTGTTCCATTATTCAATCAGTGCATGGCTAAGCTATCTCATATTGATCAAACTGAGCTGAACTGATCCTAGGTCCTCATTAAGACTCAGCTGATGATTAGTTTCTATTTACTACTGGGGGCTGATAAGGTTTTTGGCAATGGCTAAACATACTTTAGATTTCTTGTTGTCACTTGATGTATTCATGTTTTATGTCTTTTATCATGTTTTATGTACCTTAGTACAAGTGCCTGAGTCTGTGTGTTCTATGTTTCGGGAACAATAAAGTTAAAGTTGAAGGTCAAATGAACTGAATACAACTTCAACTATCCTAAACTATTTCAAAGTTTTACCCGCTGCAGCCGATGACCTTGTTATACAAGTAGGAGGGAAGGCCTTTTAGGTCCATGTTGTTGTCCACAAACACAAACTGCAGCTCCCGTGATCTGCCCAGATCTGGAACACACACACAGATTAACATCGCCTTGCTCACTATATCTACATCGCTATGGCAACGCACAGATGGGGGGGGGGGTATACTGACCGAGCGGCAGAAAGGTCAGCCGGTTGGCGGCCATGGAGAGCTGGTTGAGGCGGTGGAGCAAGCAGAGCTGCCGGGGAACGTGGCTCAACAGGTTGTGGTCAGCGGTCAGATTCTGCAGGGAAACACAGCGGTGCAGCCGATTTGGCAGAGACATCAGCTGGTTCATCGACACGTCCAGAGTCTCCAGCTCCTGTAGATCACCGATCGCTGAAGGTGTCGGACAGACATGGGAGAGAGAGAGAGAGAGAGAGAGAGAGAGAGAGAGAGAGAGAGAGAGCCTGAACCAGTCTTTCCAAATCAGATCTTTACCATTCTAAAAACTAACCAACAACAAACTGCAGAATAAAACAGCACGACATTTAACTAAGTGGATGTTTTTTTTTATTTTTATGGGAGCATTTGGAACTTTACAGTTTTGGTTTTGTCATTTTAAATGCTGACTAACAGCAGCATTATTTTACATGTCATCTAACATTTCCAAATAATCTGGAACCAAGAAAGAACACTGGGATATTTAGGCTGGAACCTGTGTGTTTCTCAGCATCACATTTACCTTTCCCAATGTATTTAGCACACACTGACTTACAGTGAGCGAGAGGATCCAGCCACTTGAGGAGAGGTCAAAAGGGATTTAATCAGACAGACTGTGATCATACCTCTGAGTCTTTTTAAAAAAAAAATCTAAACTGGGCTTTAAATGGCACATCAAGGACCATGACACAAAAGAACAAGATCTTCAGTAGGACAGACAGACTAACATCTTACATTTTTGTTTTCCACAACTAATAGTATGATACTGAAATGTCAGCAGTGTTTTTTTTCTAAATATACAAAGGTTAAAAAACCATAATATGAGATCGAAATGTTAAGTTGAACAATAGTTGTGTTTGTTAATCCTCAAGAATGAAAGGAAAATAAACAAAAAGCTGGATTTTAGCCCCACTCTGTTGTTCGATAATACAGAGAAGCTGTTTTCTGTCTGCTGGTCAGTTTAGTTGAGTAACTCTGTTGCCCTCTGCTGGCAAATAAAACTTACAACCAGGGAATGAAATTAGCAAAATTTCAGGTCACCTGCCACCATGGCAGACAGCGATAACATTTTTTTATATTGATAAATATTATTTTTAAAAAGCAATTCTTAAGTTAAGTATAGTCTGGGATTAAGGTTACATGATATATTCCATATTTCTACTGTCAGGTAGCACTGACTCAGTGTTTACAATTCTAAAGTGTTCTACATAGATTTCAGAAGTAGCAGACAAAAAAATGGAGTGGCCGGTAGAAATGTTCAGTAACCTGCCACAGTGGCCAGTGAGGAAAAAACTTAATTTCAGACCCTCCTTACAACTCAGTTCAAGTTGGTATTCTCACAACTGCAAACACAGTGGTGCTGAAGAACATCTTAATAGTTGGAGTGACAAAATGAACTTGAACTCTGTGAACTGTAACAACTAGACATTCAGCTGCTGTGGTTTACCTGGAGGAAGGCATTTCAGCTGGTTATTAGACAGCCTCAGGTGCCGTAGAGACCTCAGTCGGCCAATCTCTGGACAGAGGAGCTGAAGGGCGTTATTGCTCAGGTCCAGTGACTGCAGTCTGGCCAGGTTTCCAATAGCTGGGGATCAAACCACAGTTGCCCTCATTACGGTCAAAAGACAAACTAAACATAGCTGGCCTAACCAGCACAGATGAAGGCTTTGTAGTCAAGAAATAACCTTTAGGCTGACTTCATCTCCACATTCCCCTAGTTTATATTCTTTCCGTTCTATTGAAGGTCTTACTACTGTACCACTTTACATGTTAAGTCATGTCAGTTTTAATCAATGTGTTTTTCTATGATTTCTACCGCCTGAGCCTCTCATCTTTATATTTATTATGCTTGTTGGTTTGCTTGTTTAGTTTCATTCAATCTTTTTCTTAAACTTTTGAGAGGTTTTTAGCAGACCCTTTCAAACTCAAACTCACTTTCTTGCCATATTTAATATTGTTCAATCACTTTGAATTTGTGTTTTAGTACTGTGTAAAACAACATACACTGAAAGCATCCTTAAGTATAACAGTCACACACAGGCATTTGACCGTAAAGATGTTCTCAAAGTGGGGCAGCAATGGATACAGATGCTCTCAAGTGAAAACTAAGTGACATACAATAAGGTGTAGACACTGGCACATTATTATGACATAACAGAGGACTTACCTTCAGGAATAATGACTATGTTGTTTGAGTGCAAATACCTTAAATGGAAAAAATAAAAAATAAATGTTACAATTTGAATAGACCTAACTTTTTGATATCTTGTTGGTTACTATTCTAAAACAGCGTGAGGCCTCATTCAGTGCAGACTTTCACATTTTCAAAGTCCACAGCCACAGCATCTGGTGGACCAGTAAAATTCACCAGCCACTTTTCCTATTATGCCAGCCAATAATAACCACAAAACAGACTAGCATAATGTCATGGAACGTGGCAACTCTTTGCTGTCAAAATAACAATTGTTAGGATTATTTGTACAAATATAGCTTAGCTGAATACTCACAGTTCAATTAGATTCGGCAGCTTCTGTGCAAGATTGTCAGGCTGATAGAGAGAGAGAGAGAAAGCAGAAACAATAGTAAATTTCACAGGAAATAAACTTGTGAAATTTCCCTGCTCACTGTTGTCTCTTTTGAAGAGCTAACAGACCCTCTAACATTTGTAAAAACAGTCTTGAGTCATGTTCTGTTGGGCATTTATGTTTACACAAGACAACAATCAACTGTATCAGTGATGTCTGACACAGCAAAAGCCAGCATGTACTGTGTGAATACCAGCGTAGTGAGTGAGTTCCTCTTCATGTACAGCCTCTCCAGAAACTGCAGGCCTTCATCCTTCAGCAGCTCTACGGGGAAATTATTAAGGTTTCTGTAGTTAAGAAACAGGTTTTTGTGGCGCTCTTGCTTGGCCATGAAAATAGTCTCATGGAGTTCAGTTGCCATTTCTGAGGAAACCTCTCCTCCCTGGTGGAGGAGACTCGGCAGTGCCTCCTTCCTCTATGGCATTACTGTTTCCTGAGAGAAAAACAAATGAGCAGAGGCATTAAGAGACAGCAGTGAAAAGAGACCAGGACAACAAAGCATGCAACGGGACCATTAAAACCAAACATTGTTGTACCAAGTAAGTTTTGCACAGGCATACATACAGCAGGGGCATATTAGTTTATTTAAAATTGTACAAAAAAATGGTGACACACTGGAGCGTGACGTGCAAAATCTAAAATTAACTCTATTAACTCTACTGAAATTGCTGATTCCGTATGCTTAACTGACAAACTATGTTGCTGTAAGAGGCAATGGCTGCTTTAACAGGCAACTCATGGCTAAATTACAGCCAGTAGAAGTGAATTATCTGCTGCTGTCTTAACGTTACAGCCGCGACATAACATTAATGTAATAAAAACACTGCAGCCTGTAGCTAGCGTCATGTTAGTGCAGTTAACATTACGCTCGCTTGTCATTCTTAGCACCATTAGCATGCTAACTAAGTGGCTGCTATTAGTACATTACTGTCGATAAAAATAAGCCGCACCGAAAGCAGTCATTTACCTTAATAATTGTGCAGGACCATTTTATTCTACTTTACGTCCCGCATTATGCTCATGGCCCGCCTAGTGCTAAATGTATGTTTGTGAAAGCACACAAGCTAACGCTAAGTTGAACAGCAACAGTGTTCTGGCGTAAACAACGTAAGACGTCACCATGACGAGACACCTCAGGTCAAAGGTCACGCTCAACTTCTTTTGCTCCTTTTAGATTCACTGCAGACAGGACACTGCTTGTGTATTGCTGCTGCCACCTGCTGTTACATCGTTAAACTGCATCATAAATAACATCCTGCATACAGTGGTGTATTTACTCAAGTAGTGAAGTACTAGAGGTAAAATTTTAGGTACTTATTGCCATTTTTGCTTACTGTAAGTAAAAGATCTCAATGCTTCTTCCACCACTGCCTTCAAGTCAAATGCTTTGTCTCTTGTGTCAAGTATTGTGACAACACACAGTGGGATTTATTTAACTTCTTTTCTAGCCTAGAGGGAAAAAAACCCAAAAACATTACCTAGCAAAATGTACAGTACCACTTCCTTCAGTGCTTATGGTGTCTTCATAGTATATTCTTCTTTCTGAAAGCTCCATCACCTGCACAGACAACCCAAATCCACTCACTGAATATGTTCCTCCCAGTGGTGAAGAGAGTACTCATCTTACAAAACTGTGATGGGGAAGCAGTATGGTAATATGGCCAACCATTTAGATACCAAAAAGGAAAAAATAATCTTTTAGAAAATATACATTAACATGTAAGAAATATATTGTTCTAGGTGGTCAAATAGCTGGAAAGTAAATGTATCTGTATTTTTTATGTAATTACTTTATATTTTGTATGTATAGGCGTTATCTTATTCTGCAAAGTAGTAACTTGTAACTGCAGCCATAGTGGAGTAAAATGGCATTTATCTTCTTGGACTCCATGTATATGCCACTCTATCTCTTCAGTAGCCAGGACCAGTCCTCCATTATTATATCATTCTGTTGTGGATCAAGTTTTATATTTAGCTGTATGGATACTTTACTGTGATATAGTTTGAGGCGGTCCTTGTGCCATTGACCCAGTGCTCTCTTTCAGAAATTAGTTATAACTGAGGAGCGAAACATTTTTAATTTTGTCTTATTGTATCTGCACACCTTCAACACCCATTAAACAATAAAGAAAAAAGGTGAATTCAGCAATTTTCAGATGAGAAACGTTGGATGCCCCTGATTTTCAAGCTATTCAGGTAATTCCATGCAAATGTGGAATAGCTGATGTGCTGCATTACCTCTGAACCAGACAAAGTGTGTGTGGAAATGTCGCCCCTCACTAGCATTGTTTAAAATGTGGCAGTGGGAGCACACTTCCCAACAAAGACGAGCAGTGAAACAGTTTGCATACATTTTTATTCATCTTAAATCTTGTGTAGAAAAAAAAATAATCAGAGAAACAGACATTCTCTTTTCCTTCAGCCAATATGTTTTTCCAATACTCAGAATATATTGATAACAGGAAAAACTCTTACAACAGCATGTACAAAAGAAAACCAAAAATGAAACCTCAGTCTAACAGATCATTTCAATAGAAACGCAAGAGTTGGAAGGCTATGAATAATTTACACACATCAAAATCTTGGTAACAAATTGGCCATCAATGTAACAAAAAGAGGGCGAAAAAAAAGAAATTAGTTCGATTTTATGTCCGCTCTGTGAGGTGTTCCAGTGGTAAAAGTGAGGCAAAAATCAGACCACAAACACTGAAATACCCACCCTGATCATATCCTCATATCAGTACAAACTGGCACAAGACTGTGGTCGGACTCTTAACCAGAACCCCAATCACTGACACTGCCAGCCTGAAACTGCATACCTGCCTTTAGGGCTGCAACTAAAGATTATTTTCATTATCGATTAAGCTGTCAATTATTTTCACAATTAATCGGTTAGTTTATAAAATGTCAAAGAATTGTGAAAAATGCTCCTCACAATTTCCCAGAGCCCAAAGTGATGTCTTCAAATTGCTTCTTTTGTCCAACCAACAGTCCAAAACCCAAAGACTCTTCATTTACTGTCATAAATGACAAAGAAAAGTAGCAAATCCTCACATTTAAGAAGCTGGAACCAGCAAATGTTTGACATTTTTGCTTGAAAAATGACTGAAACGATTAATCTATTATCAAATGAATTGGCAATTAATTTTTTTTTTTGATCGACTAGTCGTTGCAGCTCTACCTGCCTTGTTAGGGGAGGATGCCTTTTACTGGGGTTATGATCACCATGGCAACAGGTCTAGACACAAGGAACAACGCCGAAGTCCCGTAATGGCAGTAAAGAACCTGAACAGTATTCTGTCAACCAATGCATGAAGAGGAGGAAATAT
>VMKM01003158.1:0-44856 GCA_008360985.2 Macquaria ambigua
CAGTGTGAAGGCATTGCGAGTGGTGCAAAGCTCCTTGGTGTCGTCCACGCCGTCGATAACGGGGCTGCGGCCCTGCCTGGTGTACAAGAAGTCGTTTGCACTGCCTGAGTGGAGAAACGGAGGAAGTAAATGGATTCAGAAAACATGCAGTATGTGCAGTTTTACCTTGTGCAACCTGGCCATGACTGTGCTAATAAAGCATCTCCCTTTATCACGCAGAGCTGCATCAGAAAAAATATGTATCTTACTTTAAATGGAACAGTTACATTTATTTGGGCCACAAGGAAAATACTTGTTTCTGATTGGCTAGGAGGAGCTGTCTGTTAAAATCATTATCATCATGACACCTAAGAAACAAAGGTTGGATCATTCTCAGTCAATGCTCAGGGTAGCCTTGCAAGTAACCATAGCAACAATCCTGGTATGCCATGGTAACACTGAACAGTCAAGTAAACCAAGTATATGCACCATGGTGGCCAAAAGAAGTTTAAAGACAGATGTTTTTTTCTGAGAGGTCATAAAGCACTGCAAGGTTTCCCAATACAGAAAATAATACACTAAGTTATTTTCATTCATTGTCCCTTTATCAGCACAAATGAGAAATCAAATTCTCAAACCATGACTCACTCAAAGTGAGTGAGAACAGTCTACCTTCGCTCTCAGATCAACAGACGGACAAAGAGATAGACAGACAGACAGACAGACAGACAGCATGTCAGGATTTTGGTGGTTTGGGTTTCTCAGAAAGGATCAATCCGCGTCAATGCTTCTTTAATCAAAATCATTCTTTCTTTCTTCTATTCGAAAATCATAAAACTCTTTTTAATAGAGAGAGAGAGAGAGAGAGTGCCAACTGAGTGGCTGTAAGTCACAGTGCCAGCAGTGTGTGTGTGTGTGTGTGTGTGTGTGTGTGTGTGTGTCCCATGACAAGGACGAGCAGGTGCAGGTCCACAGTGGGAGCGCTCTCTCTGTATGTGAGCCTGTTCAGCCACAGAGTCAGTTAGCTTGATACGTCTAAACTGATGAGACACCTCACTGTGGTTTATGAAGACTGTTTTTTGGAGATGTGGAGGATGTTTATGTTGTGGGCCTAGTGCAGGATCAGCTGCAGTAGATGTTGCAGTTAAAAGTGGTTCTGGATAAATCAATCGTGAAAACTGGCAAATAAACTTTAATTAGTTTTTGTTTGGCTGAGCCAACGAGTCACTGAGATGATGGATTTTGAGTGTTTACAGTTTTCCTGCCGTGGAGAGCCACCGCGGCTAACACAATGCTCTTACAATCAGTTACTCTGCGTTCACTGCTGACTATGAATTGCTGTAGCTAATGTGTTCGCCAAGCGCTCTAGGTCCGACAATATTCATGTGTGTCTGCAGCCCACGTCACCACTCCGACAAACATGAAAGTGACGAGTTGTTCCTTCTGGTGAAAGTGAGCAGATTTCAAGCTCCTGTTTTTGAAGCTGCATATGGTGTGAACGGACAGTTAAAGCTAACGGCCCACCGTGCAGCTCTGCGTGTGTGGATGCACGCACACACACACAAAGACTTACTCAGCTTCAGAGCCTTGAACTCAGGCAGATGGGATGATGCACAGAGCTGATAGAAGATATGATAATTCCTCTCCTCGTCCGCCTGGAAGAAAGCATTAAGATCATACAAGGTGAGGGGAATGCTACATGTACACGTAAAACATGATCAGTTTATTCAAACACATCACATGAATGGTATTGATCTACACATATTCAGTCCTGATCACGAGCTTTTATCCCTCATTTGTTAATCATGCAGGGAAAATCAACTGTGTCTGCATAAACGTATGATCACATGTGCTTTACAATTATACATCTGGAAGCTCCACTGCAGCAGTTGGTGGTTTAGTGCCTTGCTCAAGGGCATGTCAACAGATATTATTGAGTCACATGAGAATATTACATGTTTACTTCCTGCACTCACAACACAAGATGTGTATGTATTACCATACCCATGAGTACATCATACCGTAAAAGGGCATAAATAACACAACTGGTCAATGACTGCATACAGACAGACGTGCTCGTACAGTGAGAAACATCTGGAGGTACTGATTCATCTCCATAAATAACTCAGATGTTAACAGGATGTCAGCAGTGGGCTGTAAAGCTGGAAACAAAACAGTTACAGTACCTGTGTCCTACATTGGTGCTACTACACCCAAACACACCCAAACACACACACACCTATAAATGGGTAATACTGGAGCCAAGCATGTGAAAAACGTGAGGAGGAAAGTAATCACGTTTTTCCACCAACATCCTCATTCCCCAACAGCGCTGTCTATGACAGAGTGTGTGCACGTGTGCACGCTCTTGTGTACATGTGTGTGCAGAGTTAAACTATCCTTGTTCTTTATCTAGACGCTGCCCTACTGGCTCCACCAGTGAGCAAATACACCCGCTGAATATACAGTAAAGTTATATAAGAGAAAAAGTAGGCACAACTTTAGACACAATAAGTGTGCAAACCGCAAAATATAAAGTTATAAGATTATGAAAAAGCCAGAACGTTTTAAGCTTTTTTACTTGTTAAACATGTGCAGTGATTTAACTTCTCTGAGACTTTGAGAGGGCTGTAAAGAGAGAGAAAGGGATATCCAAAGAAAGATTTAGGCAAGAGGACACAAATTAAATCATTACTTGGGGAGGAATGTGTTTGACAATGAAGAGAGAGAGAAAGAGAGAGAAGAGGGAAGGAGTGCCGGGCTGTAACCAGTGTGACAGACGGATCGTTGGGTTTGGAGTTTACTTGGTTTCCTCCTACTTGTCTTTGTGGAGAAGGAAGTTATTGCTGCATACTTCTTCTGCTCTAAAGGACACCAGGGCCAGACTGACAGTTAGTGTTGGTTGAGTTTTTTTTTATGAGTCCTACTGAACAAACTCTTGGGTGTGTGTGTGTGTGTGTGTCTGGTTGACTGCACTTTTTCATACTTGTGAGGACGTCAAACATAAAAAGACCAGTGAAATGTTTAAAAGTGAGAACACTGTAAAGGTTTTGATCAGGGTTAGCATTATTGTTGAATTGTGGGTAAAATAAGTAAGGGTCTGTAGGGTTTTTTAACACCTGGGACTCCCCACTAGTGAGTCTTTCTTTTTTCCCTTTATTTGATAGTGAAAGTAGAGACAAAGACAAGAAATGCAGGGAGAAAGGGCTGTGTGTGACCTTCAACAAAAAGGTCTGTAGCTGGAATTGAACTGGGGATGTTGCATTTATATGGTATGTGTCTTAACTACTAGGCCACTGTATGCCCCCTACAGTAGGTGACATAGTAGCTGAGAAGTGAGACATTCAGGAGAGGTGAGACATTCAGGAGAGGTGAGACATCTCACTCAAACTATTCAGAGAACAAGGGTTTCAATCAAAGGGCTGGACTGCCGAACACACAGAACACCAATATGCATAATACAAATGTAATTCTACTATAATTTAAAGGTAGTTTTATTGTAATGCTTGAAGCTGTTATCTGTTTCCAGATAAATAAGATCCCAGATGGGCTTTTGCAGGAAGCTATAACTCATAGATTTTGGCTACCATACAATCATTGTGATGCCAGCCAACAAACGGCTGAATGTGTTACATTATGGCTGTAGTGCATAGTGTAAATACATTACCGCTGACAGGCTTTGAGGACTCATATAGCAAGAACACCTCCAATGTCAAGGAAACAAGCTAAAGTAGACTGGTCGTGACAAATGCAATAACAAATCACACATGATATTTAACAGACGCTTCAGGAAATTCTCTTTTGCCTGTAACCCCACTGTTCCTGCCTGAACTAAAGCGTAATGTGTTGTGTGTCAAGTCTAAGTCTAAGAGTGGAGTTCAGAATTAAATGTAGACTTGTGCAAAGGATTAACTTTGTGCATGTATCTGTGACAACACAACACCTAGTGTGAGTGTGTGCGTTTGTGCGCTCACCTGAAACACCACCCGTGATTTCTCCAGCAGATATGTTCTCATGTTGGCGCCGATGATACGGAAGCGGTTGTCGAAGCCGATCTCGATGTATTTCCCAAAGCGACTGCTGTTGTCATTTCGGGTGGTCTTTGCATTTCCAATGGCCTGGGTGACAGAAGAAAAACAATGTTCAAAAACAGATACAACATATTATTGTGATAGTGTTCAAATTTAGAAAGAAATAGATTTATTTAGACACCATTTGGCTTCAAATCTGCTGTGCACAAACAGTATTTCCAGTTGTCCCAGGATACCACAACAGCAGAGTCCTTTGGACAGAGCCAGGCTAGCCTCCCCCCCCCCCCCGTTTCCATTTCCTATGCTAAGCTAAGCTAACCTAAACGGTTGCTGGCGGTAGATTTCTATTTACCATACAGACATGAGGGAGATATCAATATTCTCACGCAAATCTCAAAAGTCTCAAACGTACTATACACCTGATTCTAAAACTAGTACGCCAGAACTTCTCATGCTGTGGCTTATAACCTGAAATGAGCTTAAGATTGATTGTGGTTGGTCCACACTTGACAAATCAGTACTATGTTTTAATGGACTTCTGTCCTTCCACAGACAAGAGTTGGATATTTCTTGCTGAGCTGCTGAACATCAGCAAACAGCAATCATCTGCAGTCAGCAGCCTTAGCTCAATATACAGGATTGATCAATGACCCTACTGGGAATTGTCAGTAGACGGGTGGAGCTACATACAACCACACACACACACACACACACCCCAGCTACACAACCAGCCAGCTTGAACAGAGTTAAATCGTGTGTGAGCACAGAGGGTTCTTGCTGAGTTAAGGCCAAACACACAGTCTTTCACTGCAGACAAGGAGTCTTTCAGCAGAGCAGGTATTCCAATCTCTGCCTGCATCAGCCAAACGCACATAAACACCACGCACAAACACTCTCACACACACACACACACACACACACACACACACACACACACACACACACACACACACACACACACACACACACACACACACACACACAGGTTTTGTAATATCGAAAAGGCTGATGCAACCATCTGCTCTGCATCCAGGCTCAGAGGCTGAAGTGACATCACTGCGACGAAAGAAAGCTTTCTATTCATTCTGTCAGCTCGTCTCTGATTGGCTCGAGGTGAAAGTGGTGGCTGGGAGGACGAGAGTGATGTTAGCAGAGCGGTTGGAAAGGACGGACGGAGTGGGGGAGGGGGAGGAGGGGGGGCGGGTAGTGGCATATGGGCGCAGGAGAGCTCCCCAACCCCTCCTGTCCTTATGACTCTTCAGGAAGGAATACAAAAACACACACACAGTTAAGGACGAGACCCGTGTTATCCCAGCAGAGAGCGGCTCGAGGCCAGAAAGACACAGAGAGCGGTGGAGAAACTGAAGGGAAGCGAGTGAGTACATGCCAGTGGAGATGAAAGCAAAAGAGCGACACAAGATGGGAGGAGAAGGACAAACGGCATGACATTCAGCCCATATCGTCCACAAATCAACTAAGCCTGTGAATACACTGTTGAGTAATTAGGCCAAGGAAACAAGCGCAAAAATGACTTTCACTTTGAAGACAAATTCACAGCTACAGAACGGAGCTTTTTCCAGGCCTTCACACCCACAACACATTTCATGTAAGTGCTTTGACCTGTAATTTAAAGTACACGGGTGCATCAAGTGATTTCACAAATTCAGTGAGTGGGAAAATCAGTAAATCTAGATCGTGATTCTGAGTTATTAAAAAGCACAAATTAGAAAGAAATGCTCACAAAAAGCGTAAAACATGTTCATAATTGTATGTTTTAAGAAATGTTTCTGGGTTTCTTTGAGTGTCAGTAGGAAACAGCTTCTCTTTAAGACGAAACTGAAAGTATTTAAAGGTCTTCCTCAGCAGACAGTCCTCACCTCCATGATGGGGTTAGAAGCCAAGACTTTGTCCTCTACGTTGGCCTCGCTGGCGGAGCCGCTGACCGTAGCAAAGTATCTCATGGCGTATTTGGCTGACACCGTCTTTCCCGCTCCAGACTCCCCGCTCACAATGATCGACTGGTTCCTCTCATCCCTGACAGATTGAACGAAAAAAACAAACAAAAACAACAACATAAGGACACTTTATATATCACGTGTCAGTGTACTTGTGAGATGGACAGGCGCTAATTGGCATAAAGTTTTGGTAGAAGGGTGTTACTTTGTGAGCATTACTTTAGTCAGCGATGATGAAGATAGGGCTAAGGTTAAGGGTGATGCCTGACTGTGATGTGTACGGATCCTGTAAAGTTTAATATTTACAGTGTGACACAAACAATGCCAGGGTTAGGCCAGGGGCAGAGGGAAAGAGGCAGATGCTTTCATAAACAAACAGTTTCAATGCCTGCAGGCAGAGCAGGTGTTGACGCACCTTATAACTCCCTGTGTTCCTCTGCATGCTTTAATACCTCAGCAGGCCGACCCTCCTCGTTATCCCAAAATCCTGAGGCAACACTGCCTCCTCCTACTGTGCCACCTTTCTCTGGAATAAACTCCCAGCTGCGGGTAGGAAAGCTGGCTCTGTTACAATCTCTTTTTTTCTTTTGCAATTGGCATCTTTCCATCTATGGCTCCTATTGCATCCTTAACCCTTTGAGAAGTTTGGATAAATGCTTAAATTTCCTCTCTCAAGCCTTGTTTCATTTCTTTCTTATACAGTTTTTGGGAGGTTTTTCTTTTCTTCTAGAGGCCTTGGGCTGTGTCAGGAACCGCTGCTGTTGTGGGCATGTGAAGCCTCCTGGGCTATAGAATTAAACTTCACTAAACTAGTGTTTATCAGTGGCATCGTACTGTATGAGATGCATCAACACTCCCTGACTCCCACTGGCTTACAGGGAACACAGGCTAATGATTCATCTCAGTATAGAAAATATTACTGATTGGACACTTTGTATCTTGTTTTCAAATATTGTTTTTTAATGTAAAGAAATATGTGCTTCATTATTACCCCCGTGCTAAGCAATTTACACTGACTGCCTGTTGGGTTTCATACAGATTTAAAAATATTCTTCAGATTATTTTAAAGGACTTACTCCAAAATGCATCATTAATTTACTGACTGCTTCTAGATCGATGGATGGGGTCCTACTGGTTGTTCCCAGGTGTCGGCTGGTGACAAAAGGTGACCTTTGCAGTTAAAGCCCCCACACTAAGAAAACACTCTGCCCATTGAGAGTCAACAGGCTACATCTGTAACGTCTTTCAAATCCCTTCTAAAGACATTTTTTATAAGAAAGTTTTTATGAATTCTTAAAATTTTTCTCGTGATTTTACATGTTCATCCTTGCAATTGTATATCCTCCTCTCCTTTTAACTTCAAATTTTAATCTCCTTTGTTTGATGACATCTTTGTTTGTTATTTGCATAACTAAACTTTATGTTTTGCTTTTTTCTTTTCCCTGTAAAGAGCTTTGTAACTTTGTTAAGAAAAGTGCTATAAAAATAAAGTTTATCATTATTATTACCAAACTGCAAGATTAATATTAAAATAATGTTATATTATATTAAAGTAATAAATACTTCATTACAGATTATGAATAGGATTAATTGTGCAGCACTACACTGCATGTCAAGTCCTCACACATGGAGCAGTGTAACTGTACGTCACACTGGACGTACTGCTGAGTGCTGCCAGCTTCAACTAAAACTGTCCTGTGTGTGTGTGTGTGTGTGTGTGTGTGTGTGTGTGTGTGTGTGTGTGGGTGGGGGGTTAAACTTGGTACATACAGCAGCACTGTTAGTATACATGTGTATGTTAGTGTGTTTATGACATAAACTCCCAGAGGAGGGCTCAAGAGATCCACCGGTTGGCTCCTGCAGAGACAAGTAGTGTGTGTGTGTGTGTGTGTGTGTGTGTGTGATTAAAAGAGCAAGCAAGAGAGAGAGAGACAGTGAGACCACCATGAGTTTATTTCTGGCTCAGTTTTGACCTACAAACCCTGAAGAGAGAGGGAGGGCTGAGCAACAAGGCGACTAGAACCAAGGGTACTCAGGTAACACACACACACACACACACACACACACACACACAAACCTGGCCATCTGTTTGTAAGCCTCCTCCGCCACGGCAAAGATATGTGGGTCCATGTCTCCCATGTTCTGACCGCTGTAGGCATTGATGATGTCTGCTCCGTAGATTGGCAGCGTCTCATACGGGTTGATGGCCACCAGAACGATTCCTAATACACAGAAACCAGAGAGAAGGTATGAGCACACCTGACCGCATTACGCAGGTAACATAGTGAGATGCTTCTTTCCAAACTGAGAGGGTAGGAATACAGGATATACTGCTCATTATCTGTTGTTCAAAACTGACGGTGCTACACAGCAGTGCAAGCCCAATAAAACTAGATCCTGAAGCCCACATTGTTCTCAATGACTTGAGAGGGATCTAGCATAACTCCAGAAAATAGATTTTATTCTATGTGCAGATAGCTTTCCTAATTTTATATTTGTAACAAAAACAAACATTTAAAATATAGCACAAGTGGTGATTGGAGGGTTTCAAGAACAAAGTGACTATTTAAAACTAAATGAACACTAAACAATACGGTTACTATCATACTGTGTATTTATGCTCTTGAGTGAAGATTTGCTGCAAACAATACATTACTATACAACAGTAGTGAATATAATATAATAGACAATTACATAATATATGAGTTTACTGCTAATAAGGGACAAGTTTTATCAGTGAGTGTAAACACAGTTGATAAGCAGAGCATACAGCATTTACACTGTTGAATGGAGACATTAAACAATGCTCGATGAAAGATGAATAAGATTTCTATTGTTTTCAGTGACTGAGCTATAAACACAATGGGAATCAATGACAATCTCATCGGTTTACTGTAGTGGATCATTTGATTTTTTATTTTATAGATTTACTGTAAAATGTTCTCATGTTGTTTGATCACACAGGCGTAGCGAAAAGGAATATGACTAACTCTCTTTCACCATATGTTGTTTGGAAGTACACCAAAGCCCTGACAACATACAGCAGGGCTTCATGAAGACAGTCAAAGCGCCGCCTACCGCAGTAAGTGTAGATGAGCTTGGAGTCGACGAAGCGGACTTTAAGGTTGTGCAGCACGGCCGGCTCGTGGAGGTAGCTGAGTGCTGTGAGGTCATTCTCGCCCACCAGGATGTCGGGGTTTCGCAGGTAAGGCAGGTTCTTCGTCTTGGGGTCAAGTTTGTGCTCAATGTTCTGGAGACGACGGGGAAAACAGAGCAAAGCAGGAGAGTTATAACAGAGGAACAGTACATACAACACTGGGAATTCATACATTTAAACAAAAGATGGTGGACAAGTGCAAATCTGAGCGCGACCTGCGTTAAGACCCTGTTACTTATTCATTTACATGGTGCATATCAATCATGATTTTTACCCGTGTCTTCCACAGATCGTTTATTAAAATGTAAGAACTCACATGAGAACCGACTCAGTCTAAGGGCTCATGGATGTTTGAGGTGTCCTGATTCATGATTTTGACCAACACCTGCCAGCCAATAAGGTGCAAGTACTTTCTGTAGCCATGTTAAAAAATGTGTGACAAGGTTTCTTCCCCAAACATTAGGATCAATCAAGTCCTGCGATGAAATCCACTGAGAGATCTCATCTGGATGCACATCTGTACGCCCCTCTACATGTTAGGCTGCTCCCAGGTCTGGCTGTCTGAGACTGACTGACTGACAGCGGAGGGCCTTTTCGTTTAAATAATCAATGACAGATGTCCTCTCCCACTAAAAGTATTCATACAGTATTTCACACACATGTTCCCAGAAATGTCATGAGAGAGGCTACTGATTTGGAGCAAAACCACCACTCGCTCAAAGCTGCATTGTATTAATCTTGTTTTCAGTTTTTTGTGGAAACTTTCGCTTCATGCCACATTTTCATCCTCACATCCTTTTATACCCCTATTAAATGGATCTCTTTCTCTTTCCGATGCTTGTTTGATTCTGTTAGAGGAAGTCTTTCAGCAAGCAACATCGATAATTAATGAGATAATCAGACTGCTAGACTGAATAATCAATAAGAGTGTGTTATTTTGATGGTCTTCAGCAGCAGCTATCTAGCCTATAAATAAATAGAGAGCACTCAAGAGAGAGCACAACTCCACCAAGGCCGCACAATCATCTAATGTGTTATTTAATAATAGTACATATTTTACTCTGCATGTGGATCTGGACCAGCAGCAGAATCCACAATGATGCAGTTTGTCATAACAAAAAAAACTGTAAAAACGCACAGAAATTATTTATTTCACAAGGCAAAGAAATTACATTTTTGCAGGGGTTTGGAGGAAATTGTCCCTGTCCTCTTTGAAAGCTTGAGCTATGTTGAAAACTGGTGGTGTTGTAGGCCTGTAAAGCCCACTGAGACATGGTATGTGATATTTAGCTTCACAAATCACCTTGACTATTTAAAAAAAAAAAATCCACCTGGCCTGGATTGGCACCAAAAATCTGTCTCATGTCCTAATTTTCCAACCCAATTTCATTGAAAACTGTTGACAAGTTTTGGAGATATTAAACAGCCGGAACCAAAAACACACAGTAACCATTTAGATGGTGCTTTACATATGATCACATAACATGACTGTTAAATCATTAGGAGCAATATGGCAAATGGTCTCGCCAGTAGCATGCATTCATTAACAGCAGTGCTTGTTAATGAATGCTAGAAGTAAGAACTGTGTGCTGGTAGCTGTTTGTATTCAAAGCTTACTGCTATACATCTAAAATGCTCCTTGGGGCATCTTTGCAAGCTGGTCTCATTTGTGGAGAGTACTAATTGTAAAACCAATAGCCGCTAATGAGATCCAGCACTTTGAAGTGTCTTTGAGGCAAAGAGAGAGAGAGAGAAACAAAAAGAGCTGAGAGGAGAAAATATAAAGAGGGAGGAGAGACCGATTCCTCCCCACCCTGCTCTCCCACTCATCCTCACCGTTCCATCCTCCAGCATGAGCTGCAGGGAGGCGTCGCCATTTTTGTAGTCCTTGTTCAGCTCAGCAGACTTCCACACCTCGTCTGCATCGGGGATCCACACCCGAGCACGCTGAGAGACAGAGAGAGAGGGGAACACAAGGAAAGAAGGAAGGTTAGATAAAGACATGTCGCAGCACTTCAGGAATAACAAATGACACCAAGAGCCAGGGCCGCTGAAATTTTACATCCAAAACCCAGCTTTTTCAACACTTTTTCAACACTTTAATGCGATCTGATAAAATCTGAAGCGTCCCAGTGCGATAAACCCACTTGAAGTACATTTTGTTTTTAATACTATTGATACTGGCTCAAGTTTGCTCCACCTCAGTTCCACTAAAACCCTTTTAAAAAGAGGGATAACAAAAAAGTTCACTTATACTTCTTCCTTTCTACTAATAGTTAAAACAGTATGACCTCAGGGAAAACACTGGCTCGTAATGGTCAGTTGCGTTGTGGGACCAAACTGTTGAACAAATAGCAGCTCGTAACGACTGAAGAATGCTGTTGTGGATATTGTGTGGTTATAGTGCGCGCACACACACACACACACACACACACACACACACACACACACACACACACACACAGTTCACTATAAAACAGTTTGAGGCCTTACAGACTTGTGACTGGAGGCAATCAGCTGATCACAGACATGTGGAAAAGCACTGATGAACACTGGCAGTCACATGGCTGAGGACACACACACACACACACACACGGAAGCCTTACTTTAACTGGTTTGCCGGAGGCCTGTGCAGTGATTGGAGGACAGATAGAACCACAAATTGACCTTAAAAACCCAGACAGACTAGGCCCGCAGTGCGTGAATGTGTGTGTGCAGGGTGCCAGACTGAAGCTGTAAGTCAGTGGTCAAACGACACTGAAGTTGTTTTCCTTACACTACTTCTCTTCATTTGGCATTACGCAGATGGCAGATGAGAGGAAATTAAGTTAAGAGGTTTAAGAACAGACTCTAGTGGAGTTTTGTATTCCAATAGCATGTGCTTTGTCCACCTCACCTGACATTTATGTGTGTTAGTTTTGTGCAGAGAGCAGATAAAAATATAAAATCTTTGTGTTAAAGCATTATACAGGACATCCTAAGACTAAAAGCAATCCCACATTCACACACATAGCTCCACAAACCACTGCGGGACTTAGACACTAAAACCTTTACGTGTTATCTCAACATTAATGAGGATTTTCACTTTGCTGAGCCTCATTTATTTCAAATACAGGAGAATTATGAACACGCACAGTGAACTACTGATACAGGAATAATCTGAATAGCACTTTCTTGATGAGGACTTGGGCAACTGAAGCACATGACGATGAGCGCTGGGAATCTTTCTAGAAGCCCGACATCGATTTCATGGCTTCCTCTGGCTTCGTTATAGAAAGTGCTGATGACGATTTCACGGAGGCGAGAGAGAAAGACCTCATTGTAGGAGGGCACAACGGGAGAGAAACTGGTTAATTTGGCCTGCTGCTTCACTACCGATCATCTGAATCATGACTTCATGGTCACACACACCCTCGCCCTCCCTGCCTCTCTCCCTCGGTCTGCCACTTGCTCTTCGTATTAAGAAGAGTAGGGGTGTGAAATGGCAGCTACATCCTCTCACAGAACGAAGGAGAAAGAACACAGAAATCAAAGAGAAAGTGTTTAGACTTTTTTTTTTATGCCGATACCTCAATAATACTTTTTAAACTGAGCGCCATCATCAAAATATATTGTATCTATTTGTCATCTGTGAATACAGAGTCTAACTGGATGTGTTTGAAAGCGTTATTCAAGTGTTTTCTCCACCCCTGCAGGAACACCCAACAGTGTGATTAGTGTGGTTAGGTAGTGCGCCGTGTGCTTTAGGTTTGCCACTGAGTGACAAAAGAAGAAGAAGCGATGCGATCTGTCTAAGTCAGAGGAGTTAGCTAATAAAAACAAAACAACCAAAATAAAATTTAAAAAATAAATAAACAAAGAACTGAGGAACTATTCAGGGAACAAGTAAATGATGAACTAACATACAATCATTTAAAGTGGCAAGAGGTGCGTGTTGTAAAACTCTGCTGTCATTTTATGAGACATTTTACAGTTAAAAACTAAACTTGTTAGAGCCCTGTTGGACTATAATGGCGTGTCTTGTTAATTATCAGCTGGCACATACGCTGATATGAACACATCTGTGATAAGCTAATACCAGCTGATAAATCGGCCAGTATTGGCTAATTTATCTGTCGGGCTCTACTGAGAACATTTTCATAAAGAGAGATAATGAGTGTTATGTTACTCGTGAGATGTATGTGTGGAAAATAAATAAATAAATAAAAGCATAAAGTGAGACAGACAGACGGACAGAGGGAGACGGAGAGTATGTCTGTGTGTGTGCTGAGTTACAGATCAAACGGCAGCTACTCCATTTCTGTAATAAGCAGTTTCATTTGTCAATAAACAATGTGTGCAATAAACAGCAACAGTAATACCAACTGTCTCATTAACAATTACATTGGCACGATCAGCCCGTTGAACAGTTTATATACCCTCTGTGACAATGTTCGGAAATCTTGTCATAACAACATCTGCTGAACTGACTGAAAGTATGAATTAGGGCAACATTAACTGACACTAAAGAAAATGAACAACTTGCACATTATTATTCAATTCAGGAAACCCATTTTATTGCTTATTTTTTTTTCTGTTTAAAAAACAGTGGCCTGCAGGTGGTTCAGTCATTATGAACCTCTGCTGTTCAGCCAAACATTGTTAAAACCGGCGGATATTTATTTAAAATTGTAGTGGAGTTCCCAAAGTTTCTAAAGATATCAAATATGTATTGCTTTAGGAAAACGTGTACAAAATGAGGCACAACACATCTACGACATTTCCATCTGACCGAATGATGCAGCCATAAAGAAATGGAGTCTTGGGTTTAAATATTTCACTCAGTGTAAACATCATACAACTTCAATGAAGAGATATAATTGATACTGTCAGACAGTGTGGAATAAAATGATTTTAACAACCTTAAAGCTGCTTAAGAGGAAACTAAAATAATTTACAATTATACGCACACATAACCTCCGTGCCTGCCTCTCTGCATCACTCCTCCCACTCTTCCACCATTTCGTTAGTCGTTTCACCTTTTTGGTCCCCGCAGGAGACCGTCCCAGCAGCCAGCCTCCTAGCAACGGAGAGGGAGGAGGAGGAGGAGGAGGAGGAGGAGGAGGACAGAGGCTAAAAATAGCAGCAGCAAGTTTTAAGCAGCATCACACCTCACAGAGACATCGCTGCACTATTGAGCGCACTTCCTGATCCTCATAATCATCCTGTCTCACACACACACACACACACACGTTTCACATGTCTGTAAGTGTCAAACATGATTATGCTGAATGTGTTAACGCTGCAATATGCTGCCAGTCTGCACATTTCATTTCTACAGAGGTGTGCGTGCGTGCGTGCGTGCGTGTACCTGAGTTTGGGATGAAAGGACAGACAGACAGCAATATAATGTAGCTGCAGAGGCTATGAATCATATTTATAGACCAACAAATTCCCCTGGGTTCGGAAAACAGAGGAGAGATGAAGGATGAAAGTCAACCACACACACACACACACACACACACACACACACACACACTGACAGACATTTACATGTTTCAAGGACGTAATCCTCCACAATGAAACACGAGCTGGAAAAGAGGAGAGTCTGAAGGCTGGAGAGAAAAATGTGATGAGTCAGAGCGCAGCCTCTCTGTCTGCCTTACAGAGGGATGGATGACGGCCAGGCTGGTGTGTTATGGGCGGCACACGAAGAGGAGAAGGGTGACGAAAAAGGAGCAAAGACGTCAGAGCATCTGTGACATAAGAAATCACATGACCAAAGTGTCTCTGCATTGAACTTGCCGCACATACAGTATGCCGCATGCATGTGTCTACACACTCTGGTATGAACCCAAACAGCCAATGAGACACTACATGTTGTTTGCAGGTCTGTTATTCACTGTTCTTTTTCTTCACCTCAGGGCACAGGGTGTGGTCACACACACTGATGCGAGAGGCACATGCTTTCTATGTGATAAATGTTTGTTGCTTTTAAATGTGCAAAACACAAGAAGGGTTCAGAGCTCAAGAAAAGCAGCGATTAAAAAAAAAAAAAGATCAATAGATCCGGATTACAGCATGCAAACAAACAATGCAACACCTTCAACTTCCATCTTGCATCCAGTCAGTAACAGCTGCTCTCATTCGCAATGAATACTGACATATTCAATGTATTCAGTGTGATCTCACCTTGAGCACACGTTTAATTGCTTTTCTATTACTCCAGAAGAGACCCAGTCAAGAGACTTCTGATTCTGTTATTACACTAGATTAAAGGGGCACTACAGCAATTTAGTATTGGACTTCCATACGGTTGAGGGATTCACAAGAGACAGATTAAAAAAGATTGAAGCAGCAGTGGTCGAGATATCTTGACTTTTAGTGCTTAGTATGGATCAAGCTCCAATAACACTGGATCCTACATTTCCCATAATGCAACTGAGTCTTTTGTAAGACCCTCCGTGTCTGCTAAAGGAGTGTCTTTCTAACTCCACAAACCCAGTTTGTAACACAGGTTTTCTGTTATAAATGTGTAGTCTCCGAGGCCAAGCTGAGATAACCCTGATGACATCACTATGACATCATCGGGGTTATTTTTTCGTAGAGCACAGAAGACATTATGCAGCCGTTTTCATAGGCTGGGACTCCTCATGATGAGTGAAATCGATGGAGTGTCGCTTTAATGTGAACAGATCACAGGGCTGAACTATAGTGATTAAAACAGTTATTCTAATAATTTAATCCATAATAAAAGAGTGATGACAGTTACTATTCATGGTAATTACCCCCACTGAAGAATTATGCCACTGCACTTCTGGCATCACATTATTTGAATTCAAACACTTTGTTTGCATTGTTTTACGCTGAAGATGTTGACATGTTGTGCTAATAACATTTTAATTTTGGAAGGTTGAATTTTAGTTTGAAACAGTGATATGACAGAAATAATATTCTCTGTCAAAATGCAGGATAATAAAACAACTACTTTTTAATAGCACTCAGAAATACAACAATGCATACCTTATATCTACCAGATATTAGGATAGTAATCAGTCATAAGGGATTCCCATGGACATGGCAGGTACAAGGTTGGGGAGATGCTAATCCTGGTTTAACTGAGACTAAGGATCAGGACCTGATTAGGCTAACTCAGGGTTTAACACCGGCTAATCTTATTGCGGTCATCTACACCGAGATTTCATTACATTCACATATGGCTACAGGTTACCACTCCTGCAACTACTGCTGACACGTTGACAAAAGCTTCTACTTGTCTTAATTCTTGTCCTGAACCACAGGCAGAAACACTGAACGTGGAATAATGTAAGCATCCAAAAGGAGACATTTAAGCAGGAGGGAAACAAGAGGCCCGCGTGTGTTTATATTAATAAAGATGCAAGATTAACCCGATCCAAAGCTATATGCCACAACATGGAGCTCAAACACGGTTGTAATCTCTTAATATGAAGAAAGGTGACCAGTCTGTTTTCATCGTTTAAATTAAAGTCCCATTCATTTCAGTTGTAAATCTAACCCCCCTTTGCTCTCGATTTCACTGCAACACCTCTGCAAGGACATTAGAGGAAGACTGACTGAGGTTTGGAGGTCGCAGAGATGAGGACATTGGGAGAGTGTGTGTGTACACTGTATATGTGCACGTGCTGTATGTATGTGTGTGTGTTGGGGGTGTAGGGCTGTACGCACGGGGCGGGGCATCCATGAGAAGTGTTTACAAATCTGCACAAAGTCAACAGCAGATTAGACAGACTTCACCTCGCTAATACTGAGCTCTGAGCTTTCACTCTTGGACTGGAGTCACTCTGGCCTGCTGTGACTCCTCCAAACCCTCCCAGGGTTTTCTCCTGCTTACACTTACACTGCCAGGGCCAAAGTGAACGCTTATCAGACCACTTACATGGAAATCACTTCCAATTTGAACCATTTGATTGATGTGATTTCTGCAAGATTTCCAAAAGTGACTTGCTCTTGGCATTATGACTATTGTTATTTTTGCAAGTCTACAAAATGATTCCTTAACCATATATGATCTGTTTATGATCTCAGACAAACTTACTTAGTACTACAATACTGAGACTGTATGTGAATGGGAAAATACAATATGGTAATCCAGCTGGACCAGTCAAATATTGCAACTACTGTACAAAAATGAAATCAGGTGAAAAACATCTCATCATGGCCGATACATTATCCACCTATCTAAACTCATTCCTCTGTTCTGTTGTGAAGAAGTAACTAGTCTAGTGAGTGAAATAATGTTGTTCTTTTAACTTTTTAGAAGAATGAGGGGAATTAAGAGCACACATCATTAAAAGTGAATCAAGTGGAAATGGATTAAAACCTTAAAACATTTTACAATACGGTCGGGCAGAGCCAATTACAGCTGCAGTGGTATGCGAAAAGTGTTTTGCTCACATATTCTCAGTAAAGCCGTCAATGGAGTCCCAGACTGCAGAAGCCTCGTCACATGATGCCACTCATGTGAGAATCTGCTGTTTTTCTGCTCAGCTGGGCAGACGCAGCATGACGCCAAGATATAGAGACCTGAGTGCTGGTGGAGAGTTTGGTTGGACAGAACAGCAACCGTGCTAGTTTCTCACTACACCCACTGGCGTTCCCCAACTAGACCGTTGGCACAACTAGCGTGCCAACGTCCGGTGATTGCCAAAGATCAGAGTCGCTTACTAAGAAGCTGTGACGCTGCCCAGCACCTAATCACATTAGTTTAGTCAGTGCCGACTCTTGGAGTAGTGTAGCTCACTTCTGTATGTTATGTATGGGTAGGAGAAGACATGCTAAGCTAACCAGCTCTTCAGAGACACTACTTTCTTGGTTTTCTAGAAATGTCCTTCGCTTGCTGCTACATGCAACATGCTTCAGCAAACAGTTATGATTTATACGGACTGTAGATCTATAAAGACACCAACATGCTGCTGGATTTTAATTCAATAGGAGAACATTATGCTTCTTCATCTAACCTCTAAACTAGGTTGCGTCCTAGCCTGCAAAGCCAGACATGCAGTCCTGTATCTACAAACGTTTGGACAGACTACAAACCACTTCCACTGATTCAATTTCGACAATCTGAAACAAAGCTTTTGCTGTTACTCGGATACCAGAACTCAGCTCAGGCTAAAATCTGATTTGCAGCTCCTCTGAAGTTATTACTGCCCTGCTGATTTCAGTGACATAACTTTTTCTACAGGCGAAGGGTGTGCCAGGACCGGGGCTCCATGTTGCACACTGGAGAAGCGATACACCAAATACAGGCCCAGAACTTACAAACATCAAAAAACCACATATAGCTAAAAATAGAAAGTAGCTTCTCCTTCAACAGATCAGACTTTTTAATTTGATTCAAAGTCCATCTTCTTTAACGATTTCACAAGACGTTTTTAGGCTCCATATCTACTTTATCACTGAATGGAGGGATGGGATGAGAATTGAAAGCTTAAAAGAAGCAAGAACTTACTTGGACAAACATATACTCCAACTCCCGGTTCATCTTGTCTCTTTATCAAGTCTCTAGCTCATGCTGTGGGTCTGCTGGTTTTCTGGATGCCTCCAGCCACGCGCGCCACAAGACCAGACACTAGCTGATCGAGGCACTGAGCTCCAGAACTCGCTGGTGGATGAAACCTTCCCATTGTGTCTGCAGACACAAGCAGCGCTCACCGACTCCCCCCCCCCCCCAAACTTCCTTGCCTTGTGACAGATGACTGGCCATCCCTGCTGTCTATCAAACATCCCGGCTTCCTTTCCCGATCACGTGAGCTGTGAGGCAGACAGACTCTCAGAGCGAGAAAATAGGACTTTCCCACAAACCACTGACATGGATCCAAAAAACAACTGTCTGAGAGACGAGCAGTGACCCCGAGTCTTGTTCCCGTACGCTGGATTGAAAGCGTCCTCTTGTTTTAGAGGAGCACAATTTATAAAATATCCAAACATTAATCGAAACCTAATATTTGTTTATGTCTGCATTGTGTAACAATGACACATTTCATTTACTTTAGGATACCAGTAGAAAATTGAAACAAACCCAATGTTGAAATAAGATGCTCAAGGTTTGTTCCCCAAATCATCACAAGAGATAATTCCTGCATCGTCCGTCACACTGAACATAATAGTCGGGATCACTATTTTAGCCATAAACATGTGGCCCTCCTCTGCGCATCTGACCTTGGTGTGTTTGTCTGTGCTGGACAGGACTGCGATGACTACATGCCAGAGCATATACAACATGACTGCACAATTACTTTAACCAGGTTATCTCAGTAATCTAATGCACATGCTCTCAATTAGAGCTGGGGAGAAGAAAATAAACCACTGACATTACATAATGTAAAACTCGCCACCAGATGCAGTTGAGGTGACACCTATGGCACGCTGTTCTGTTCCATGACATGTTTATATAAACTACTATGCTATATGTATACCATGTTCACCACCTTAGTTTAGCGCGTTAGCATGCTAACATTTGCTAAGTCACACTAAACACAAGCTGAGGCTCATGGGAACGTCATTAGTTTTGCAGGTATTTAGTCATAAACCAAGGTATTGGACAAATTAAAGTTTTGACCTGATGATGGCGCTGGATGAAAGGTCAGAGAGGGTCCAATGTTATCACAATTCATCCTGAGGGGAACAAAATATCTGTACGAAATGTCATGGCAATCCATCTAAAGGTTGTTGAGATATCTAACTCCAAACCACAAATGTGAACTTCATGGTGGCGCTAGAGGAAAAGTCAAAAGATCAGCAAAGTTATTAAGATTCATCCTCTGGGCACCATGAATATCTGTACCAAATTTTATGGCAATCCATCCAATAGTTGTTGAGATTTTTCAGTCTGGACCAAAGTGGTGGACCGACTGACCAACTGACCGACACTGCCATCCATGGAGCCATGCTGCTATCACGGCTACAAAGAAGGGATAGGGCTAAATGAAAGGTGGTGTAAATTAAATCAATAAAGTCAAGCATTCATGCTGTGCTTTTTTCAACACCCCAACAAGTGATGTAACGGCATGTGATTTCCTTCCCATCAACTGTTCATGACAACACTCGCTCCCTCACATCACTGTGTGGTGTGTCGCCATATGTGCAACATGCCTGAAAGTTTCAACCCACCGCTGTTTGCTGACCCGTATGATTCAATTCTGATTTACCCTGAAGTCTCCCATCCCTGTACCACATGCTGCTCGTGTAGCTCAGGACCCAGTCAGGCTGAGTGGAACCTTTAGAGGTGGGACAAATACTTTACGATCACGCAATCACTGCAGCAAGATATAAAAATATTTTGTCTTTGTGGCTGATACACTGGCACCAACACTGCAAAGCATGGTCTTGTGATACTGACTGAGGCAGATGTGCATCTTTGTTTTGCTAGTGTGGAACAGCTTTCTGGCAGTTTAGCCTTTTTTTTTTTTTATAAAGTGTATGAATAATTCCTGCTTTATGAAAAAAAAAACAGTTACCCAAAGATCTTAATGTAATGAAGGTAATTGTCTTGTAATATAATCCCATACTTTAAAAGGGCCTGTATTGTAATACGGTCATTATCATGGGCAAGAAATCATTACGGTAATAGCATACTTCATTACTGCCTCACTGCCAGCTCCTGCTGAGGATTGGCAGCCAATCACAGGCTAGCTGAAATCACTGATACAGACAAATCAAGGCTGTCTGAACTGCAATCAGAGGCAACGCATCTCTATATGACCTTTCTATTCAGTAAGCTTGTTGTGAAAAGGGAAATCTGCAGAGGTAATAGTTTCTTTTCAGTTTAGGTTCATGAATCGATGCTAGTCTAGTAACTCTAAAAATAAAGTATGTGCACTTGGTACAACAAAACACTCCTTCAAATGCAGTATGTACTTTTGAAACTCAAGGTTGTGCTTTGAATAGCCTTTCCATCTCTGAGTCATCTAATGGAGCACTGCCTCACGTCCATCTCGATGAGAATATCCTCCCTCTCCTCCACCTCTGCTTTTACTTACACAGCACTGATTCATTCACATTCACCACCTCTTACTAGTTTTGATCTCCTGATTTGATTTACTTACTTCATTTGTCTCAAGCGGATGGAACAGACTGACTTAAATCTAATAAAAAATGCTGATCTTTTTGCAGATCAATGTTTACAACTGTTGTGAGCTGCAGCTTCGTCCTTCTCCTCCAACCTACAAAATCTGCCGTCACCTCCGAGTCACCTCTCTTTATACTGGCGGTCAGGTCAGACAGGAGCCAAACGTGGATTGGGGCAGAATCTGATGCCATATGTGTGTGAATATGTGTGTGTGTGTGTGTGTTTGTGGATGTTAACCAAGCAGCTCAGATCCCTTCAATAAGCTTCTATAAGGCTGACTCATACGCACAAAGGGCAGAGTGTTTTCTGCCCCTGTGTTGGAAAAGTAAATCACAGAGAGAGGTCTGACATCAGAGGCTGACTTCTCAAACAGACTGTACCATTCAAAAGCAGAAACTAACTTTTTGTTCCCCAGCTTCACTGACACGTACATCCAAAGTTTCCCCTATTCATTTGCAATTAAAACCATTTAACACATTTAAGACTCTTATGGAATAAGACGGCCAAATTGACGGCTGGCTACGAGCCAAATCCTGCTGGCAGGGGAAAGAAATCCAGCAGCCTCAGCCTCTACTTGCATTTTGTTGGTGCCTTTGGTTGTTAGTTGCAACTTAGGCTGCGACTAACGGTTATTTTCATTATAGTTTAATCTAATCATCACACTGCATGTCACAGCAGGGTGTTTTATGTGGTTTCAAAGCCGTTTTCATTCATTTAAAGCCACCACCACTATTAGAAAGACATGTTTTCCAGTTCTTGAGCAAAGATCAAACTAGTCTGTTGGTAGAATATCCTTAAAATTGAAAGGCATTTGGCGGGATACTGAATGTGCGACCAGAACAGTTAATATAGAAAATAAGCACAGTGACCTGCTAGCACCCAGCTAGAAACTTATAAATATACACTTCTTTTACCTTCATTGATGAATTAATTGTTTGGTCTATAAACACGTCACAAGTTCCTAAAGAAGATGATGTATTTAAATCTCATGTTTTGTCCGACCAACAATCCAAAACCGAAAAATATTTAATTTACTATTATAGATGACTAAGAAAATCAGCAAATATTCACATTTAAGAAGCTGGAACCAATGAATTTCTGCTTAAACTGAATCGATAAATAGTTGCCAGTCAATTTTCTGTTGATCAATTAATCGAATAATTGTTTCAGCACTGAATGCAACACTCGATTGGTTTGCCTCTTTGTTTGCCTCTCTCCTTACAGATCGGAGGTCAGGGTCAGCCACAGAACAGCTTCCCAAGAGCCGGCAGGGACTCAAACATTTCAGCAGAGTGTCCGTTCGCTGACACAGAGTTCGAATCTGTGTCACCTGGCTCAAAGACCTGGTCTTTGACCACTTGTCTACGCTCATCTGAAGCACTTAAGACCACAAAGGCTGGGGAAAAAAACTCCTATCAACATGTGAGATCCAATTGAAAGTAGAGTGGTTCAAATTACAAATACACTGCTGTGCTGCTGTTTAGATTTAAAAAGGAATTTCAACAGCAATCGTCATCACACACACACTGTCATGTTTCCCCTCCACCACAACCTTGTTCAGCTTTCAAAGTAGGGGGATGGGTGACTCATCTCCTTCTCCCTCCCTCACACACACAAACACACTCAAACACTTTCTTGTCTTGGTTTCACATTTGCAATAATAGAAATACAGCAGCGGTTATGGCCTTGTGAGTCTTCAGTGTAACAGGCCTCCCAGGCAGCAGTGTCATATTCTCTTCAGTGAGCATTTGGGGCTATAAAGCCACACTGAGGCTTCGGGGCCTCTACCAGTCTCAACATCCTAGATGCTAAAAGGGATGCTAAACTATCCGGATGCGGCGCTAGGCGCAGCATCTCAGCGGTACCCAACCAGCAGGACTCGGCTCACACATCCCAGAGAACCGGGTCATCCTGAGCCAGAGACACGCGGATACATCAAAATAAAACAATAACACGAGGCCATGTAGATGCACAGGTTTGAGCTAACGCTAAGTATTATGGTTTAAAATGGTAAAACCAGTGCCTCCATGATGGCTGGCACCGCCTTTGCATCATCCCAGCCCCCCTAGCCTCCAGTGGGGGGATGATATAATATGAAATATGAAGGCCCGGCTGGGAGAACAAGATATCTCGTTTTGGTGCACAAACAAGGAGACAAATGACAAAAATATATCAATAAACCTGATGTTGTATGATGTAACGTTACGTGTATGAAAAGCGACTCTCTGCCGCATCTGTTGTCTTTTTGTCAGCTGCACCCATTTCAGCGCTGAACTCACATCTATATTTAAACACCCAAACACATCCCACTGCGTGTCAAACCCGCATGTTTTATGTGCTTTAAAACACATTTTCATTCATTTAATGTCACCACCACGCTCGCTATCAGAAAGACACATTTTCTTCCGTAGCGAAAATCAAACTGTCAGCTTGCTTACTGGGAAAACCTCCTGAAAATCGTAAAGCATTTCGCATAAACCTGCGACTAGGACGATTAATTTAGCCGAGATGCTAGCTCCCAGCTATACACATATAGATATACACTTGTTTTACCTTTGTGTACAGCTCCGACGCTGCCATGACGGTCACTCGCTATGTCCTTTCTCCAATCTGGGCTAAAACTCCGGCAGGTCTCCGCGCTGCATGAGACCCGATGTGTGTTTTCATGAAGCGGAGGAAGAAATCCTTTGTTGCTGCAGGGGCTCAGGGGGAAGATGTGTCTCTTATCGCCATGATAACCTGGAAAGCTTGGGGCTGCTGCTGCTGCTGCTGAGGTTTCGGTGTCTCACTTTGCATTCTGGGTATGATGGATGAAATGATTCAGCCAAACGGAGAGAGGGCTGCTGCCGCCTGGGAAACTGCGCCCCCCGACGGCCAAGGGTTGAAAATACGCAAACAAACAACTTTATGTTTTTGTTGTTCTTACGCCAAAAAAAGTAGCTCCTGAAAAACCCTAAATGCATGGAAAGGACAACTCTATATCATATTTTATCTTTTTCCTTTAGCAGCATGGCTTCGATATGAATCACATAATGTACATTGTAAATATAGGCTACTGTGTTTTATGTGGCTGTCTTTCATGGCTCTCACTCTCTATTAAATACAATTACTGAACTGTAATTTGTGAGGAGCCCCCAGCTCTGGGCCCCTAGAATAATCATCAGTCTTTTTTTACTTATTTATCAGTTATTTTAGCTTTAACAAGAATATAATGATAATATCCTATAATTACATTTTGCAATTTTATTTAATGTGTGTATGCTGGGATAACAGTACATACTAAGGCATTTGTGTATTTAATATATTGTGTGTATGTTTCCCTGATACGTCTTGTTAAAAAAGGAAAAAAAGAGAAAAAAGAAATAGTGGGGGAAAAAAATCACCTTCCACTCAGCAAAACACTTAAACACAAAAATATTTAAGCAAAAAGGAAATATTTGTGCATGAATAACAAAAATTTAAAACTTATTTACTGTAGCAAAGTAAAAACTGGATGGGTAAAATTCAGGAATAAATTACAGTATAATGCGATTAAAATGTCCCTGCAAAAAGCACCTTTGTGAAGCTGTCAAAGAGGTAATTTTTGACATTTTACTTTGTTGGTGCAAGTATTGGGGTTTAGTCATAAAGGGAAAAATAAACTCTAAATTTAAAAGTACTCTAGTCTGTCACTGACGGTGCTGCTGGATGATTTTTGTGCACCCTTTTGTTGACAACTACACTACTGATGGCCACAAAACTGGTCAATTTACCACATAATGGAATAATAACAAATCAACACCTTTTCAAAACATGGGAAAAAACACACAGATGAAGACAAACACACACAGTTTTCCTCACCCAAATGAATTTTGGTAAACCCATTAATATCAAAAAACAGTTGAAAGCAACTTAAACATACAACATGTCCTAAACATTAAAGCCAACATAACACACACGACACAACAATTAAACATTTGTGCAAAACTATTTTATTTACAAAACAAAATGGCACAAAGTGACAGCAGGGCAGCCATATACATGCACAGCTCAGACAGATGTAGTGCTAGCTTAGATTTACCACATCGCAGGTAAACTTCATCCAGTCAGCGAGGACTCTGGAAAAGCACTTTACAGGGCCAAGGGCATTAGATAAAACTACTTTAACTTATGAGTATAGAAGCCTTTTCCCAAGAGCTGCTCCCAGTACTTTTTTTTTTAACCATAAATTTAGTCTACTCACACAGCATACAGGACACAAAGACTGGTCCTTACTGACAGGAATTTACCTTTCGCATATCGGACCCTCTTTGAGCATGATGATTCATTCATGACAACTGACATGAACTAGAAACCTTGGCCTGAGGAGAGGACTGTGTCGTCATCTGAGGCTGAAATGCATGGCACACCACAACTACTGTGCAAACTTTCAACATTGCAGTTCAAACTGATGCAACACCATCCCCTCCTATTACACTCTTGAAAGTAGAACATTTCCTAGTTTCAAGATGTCTTGAATGCACCATTGACATGCCACCCAGTGCGTGTATGCTGCACCTGAGCTTTTCAGAATGTGTGTAAATGTCTGCATTCAGTGCACCTTGATGAATTAAAATGGAGCTCAGTGAGGTTCGTCTTTGGGAGCCTTGTGTCACACATGCGGCTCCATGTGACACTCTGGCCTTCACTGTGTGGTCCTTTAGTATGGCTTCCCCCCACGGTTCACAATCAAAGTGTTAACAAAACGGAGCTTGGCCTCTGGATTACTATATTAAGTCAGTCAATCACTCAAGCATATTGACAGCATAATTCAGAATAAGGACATACAGTGATACAAATCTGATGTAAAATGTTCTAAAAGGCTGACGTCTGCCCCTGTACCAAACAAAAGGATATATATATATATATATATATATATATATATATATATATATATACATACATACACACACACTTCCAAACTGAGGGATCCTGATGATCATACTAAAGCCCTCCAATCAGACAAGACAAAGCTTTTGCTGCTCGCCCCTCTCTTCAGCCAGTTAACACCGTGGTATCAGTTGTCCATCAGTCCGCTCATCACACTCACACTTGGATGTCCTGTCTTTCAGCGTATCTTACACGAGAGTAAAGAGAAAATAAAAAGGAACATGGAAAAGCGAGAGGACAATAACAGAAGGACAGGAGGTAGTAGAGACAGGGCCAGATGGGGTGGAAACAAAAACAAACAGGATTTGAAGGTATCAGCCAGCCAGTTCGATGGGTGCTAGGTGTGGGTTCCTGTTAGGTGGGGTCCAGGCTAGTGGGAAAGGGGCAGAGGCAGGGGACAGGTGGTAGTGTGAGGGGTGGGAGAGGTAAAGTTACAGCTCTGAGACTTGAGTGGAGAGGGTTAGGGCTGGGAGGTGCGTCAAGGCTGTGTGCGCATCAGCCTGCCAGTTTACTGGCCACCAGAGAAGGTTTCCTCTGGGGCAGGTCCTGGGGGGTGGGGATGTGGTCCCCTGTGATCTCGGTCTTCTCTGGTGCAGCTGTCGGCAACTGCTTGTTCTTTATCTTCGCTTTAGCCATGTTGTAGTCGCCAGAGTCAAAGTACTTTTGCTGCAGAGAGGCAAAAGAATCACATTTTAAAGTGTGAACAGGACTAGCAGCCGTGAATAATGCGAGCTCCAAATATAGTGAACATTCAATGTTATAAATGTTTTAATTACATTGCAAGGAGAAATTAATTGTATCTTCAGTGTGCAACATATACAGGTTTGCTGATATTGTTAGAATAATAACAGCCCATTTTTAAAGACATTTTGACCACTGAGGATGCACACACACAAGCATGTGGGTGACATGACGTGATACACAATTTTTCCATTGGTTTTGTGCTATTCTGCTGATTGACAGGTGGTGGAGGTAACTTGCACACAATGCATTCTGGTGAGAAACACTGAATGTAAACAAAACTTTTGTTTGTTTACAAAAAAACTCCACAGGACATCTTTAAGCTGCAGTATTTAAGCTTGTTTGGCAGGCAAGATAAATAGATTTAGCGTTGTAACTAATGATTAGTTTCTTTATCAATTATTTTTTATAATTCATCAGAGATTTTTTTGTCAAATGTCCAGCACAAGTTATAAAATTGCTTACTTAGTCTCACCAAACCTGAAAGTATTCCATTCATGAGTGCATGAAATGATTATGTAATATGAGAAAAGCAAGCTGCTCTTTGTATACCTGTAATCACCAAACGTTTGGTTTGGTATGTTTGTTTTACCTGATAAATGATAATTAGTATTCTATGAATCAAGAAATCAATTAATCAACTTACCATTTCAGCACTCTTAAGTCTGTTTTCAGTTTAGTTAGTTCATTTTTCAATTAGATTAATTACCAATTCAACTGATTAGTTAGTCTAACTAAATGTCAAAAAATAATGTCAAGTGCACATCACAAGTTATTACTAGAGGTAAAGTGATAAATTCAAATTGCCTGTTTTTCCTGGCCAATAGTCTATAGTTTATAATAATGTGAAAACAGACAGAAGCTGCTAATCCTCACATTTGAGAGGCTGCAACCAGAAAATGTTTTCTGGTCTTTTTACTTGATAAATGAATTGTCATTCATCACAGTTCTCCACTTATCATTCCAGCAGCACAATATTATGTATCATGGTAAAATATATGGAGAGAGTGTTATTATACACTCAGTTGCCAATGTATATAAGGTATACCTAGCTAAAGCTAAAACATCCCTGCAATAAATCCTACCTTCATGAAGGTTGGACTGCAGTTTGTGGTGTTGTGTTGATTTGTATTGTGTTGTGTTATACCGAGAGGTCTTTCTAAAAGGTAGTCTGTTCTCTCTCACTCTCTGGAAGAGTCCAGCAAGTGGACCTTGAGTTAATATTGTTTTGTCAAACGGCATTAGTTTACCTACCTAATAAACTGGCAACTGGGTGTAAATACCAAGTTACAGACTGTCCCTTAAGTAAACTCTGAATGTTTTGCAGACAAACACAAGACTTAACTCACCCCCTTCTGGAGGCGTTTGCGAAGCAGATCAGAGCCCCCGGGTTTATTTCCTAAATTTGGGTATCTGGACTTCAGTTTGGCCTCCTCTGCCTTCTCGGGGCTGATCACCTTGTCAGGAATCTCCTGAAAACAAGCGGAAACATGAGGCATCAAGATGAAGGTGGAGATGTTACTCATAAACAACGTAACTTCACTGCACAAGAGAGTGCATTCACCAGGTGCCTCCAGGCTCCCACTGAAACATGTCAGCTGATGGCACTGCGGTCTAGAGGCAATCTAACTGTCTATATTAGACCTTTGACTAATAAAGTTTACAAATGTTAACTAAAACCTAACATTTCTGAATAAGATCTATACAACAACGGTTAACTGCCTATTCCTGACATAGCAAAACCATAACAAAACAACATTAGCAAAGCACGGAAGTATTTAAATATTCACCAGCCTGGGATAGTGTTAAAATACAGGTTTAAATGAACGCTACTGCATTGTATTGGGATCTGCTGTCCATATCAACATCAATGTGAAAGAAATATTGGCTCATGTTTGCTCGACAGCCCCCAGAGCAGACACTGTAGAGCTAACCTGCATCGGGTTGAGTGGGTTGGACCGCCGGTTGGGATTAACCACTAACTAATTTGAATGTGCTGAAAAATAACCGTCGGTTTGTTGTTTGTTACAGCTAGGTCGGTTAGCTAGCTGACAATCTAACTAGCAGCACGCAAAACTGCGGTAGCTAACGTGGAATTCAAGACAAACGTTACTCTAACTAGGATTCAAGCCAGAGCTAAGCTAACGTTAGCAGCTGAGCTAACTGTTACCGATTTGCCAATGTGTGAATGTCATCATGACAGTTAGCTTGGCGAATGGCTAACTGCTAACATTAGCAAGCGGTACCTCTGACATTCACACCAACCATCCGAAACATTCGCTCTATTAGTAACCGAAACGGCAGGCCAGCTAACCGGTAACGCAATGCCGTTACAAAGTTTAACAAATAAGATGAACTATTCTAACCAGTACCTTTACTACTTAGTAGCTGGCTTTGGTTGACATGTCAACAATAACGAGCGCGGGGCGAAGAAGCTAGCTATATAACGTAGCGTCAGCTATAACAAAAGTCAGTGGCGCTACTGCCCCCGCTTAACAGCTAATCCGCTGCACAGTTACCTTCTCGTCCACTGGTGTCTCCTCTGCCGTCCGTGTTTCTTCGTTATCCCCCGACATTTCTAAATTATCGTGATCTCAGACAAAACACTGCTCACTAGTTGGACGACTGAGCCACAAATCCCCTGCTCTGACTTTCCGTACCCATACGAGTCCACCCGAGCGCGCACTCCCGCACAAGAAATACTACGTCACATGCGGAGACACCATGCGCGCTCACCTTCTGGCATTCCTGCCGTGCTCCCGCACATTAGAGCTGGGGATCGGATTTACGTTGCGTAACATACCGATCAGCTGCTAGACCCATGTGCTGTAACACAAATCCAGATTTCAGTCAAATAATCCTCAGATCTGGAGGATGGTGAAAGCTGCACTGATTAACACAGTTCATTTTATATGTTTTCCCATACCGATAGTTTTTCTTCATGCAGTGTGTTTTCTGGCAGACTGAAATATGCGGTTGCCCCGCTCACATTGTGCTAAATTACAGGTGGATTAACCAGCACAGCATACAAATGTGAAACAGACACTTTCGGGTCAACAACAGACTTGTCACCTTGCAAAAAATAAATGATGCATACAAATGTGTGCAGATGACTTGAAGAGCCCAGTGGCCGCCATATTAAATGACCATTTGCAGCTTTGAGTGCCAAGCTGACAGCAGTACTCATACTGTTGTCAGCTGTTGTAGATTACTGTGTGGTTGGCTGTTCCACTTGTTACAACCTGTAGTCTTATCAGTGTGAGGTGGTAGACAACCAGTGACTTCAAGCTGCAGCACCCAGCATTAGACAATATGTTAGTGTGGTGCTACACAGAAACTACTATTTATACCTCTGAATATCAATAAAATACTTCTAATAAGAGATTTTCTCACATTTAGACAAACACTGTTAGCCAGAAGAATGTGCTGTTGTAGAAATACTGTTTATCTTGACCAAAATATCAGGATCTACCAGTCCACAGATATGTTATGTAAGAGGGGTTGCCTCTGTGATTGTCCACTTATTGTGTTAATTGTGGAAGTAAAACCAAAAACAGTGTTGTAACGTTTGCTTTTTAATTGAAATATGGCCTATAGATAAACCATTCTGGTCCCTCTCTAAAGTCAACGCTGTTACCAATTCTAGCCTTACGCTATGTTTGGTCCCTTATCACAATGTTGTTTGAGTTTACATCTGTTTTTATAGATTTTACAAGTCAAAGGTGTCACAGGTAACAGGGCTGACAGCAGAAACAGAAATGATAAGTACTTTTCCTTACCAAAATGCTTTGTAATGTTGCATTCAGACATGTTATCATGGTTGAAATACTCACAAGATGTGTATATCAGGTATTTGAGACTGGTAGACAATTCCACAAACCCACAGCTGTACCACAGCTCTATTGCGGTTTTAATATTGTGCAGTTTGGGACCCATTTTGAAATCACTTAGAAATTATTTGTAGGAAGCTTTGACATAATCATCTGCTGGTGCTGGTCATCTTTGTTAATGGACATTAAGTTTGGAAAAGCATCATCTACTTTTTATGCAGGTACAGCGAGATTATATCAAGACCACTTCTTTTGTAATTACTTTCAACAACAGATTTTCTTTAAAAGTTTTTTTTCTGATAGGTGTGCATGGTCCATTAACTTTTGTAAGACTTCATCTGTACCTTTGTTTTCTTGTAATGATTAAATTCTATTTCATCACTTTCCAATGTATTCTAAGGAGGACATTGTGCTACATTTGTATACAAAACAATGTACTAAAACAATGGGTGTATTTATAGTGGTGTTTTGTACCCAAATACAGTTGCTATTGACCAGATGTTTGAACTGAGGATATCAGCAGACAATCAGCAGTCACACCCGTCATCATCCCTGCCACATGTGAAGAGTGTGGAAATGATGTCCTCATTCTTGATTCCTCGTTTGTACTATACTTTTATTTGCAGAGAGAAGGTGTGACGTTTTGGATATTTCATTTCTGAATAGCGGCAGAAATCTGTTGTGTTTTGTTCCTTTCATTTCGCCCAGTGTGTGAGTGTGAGTGTGTGGAGATGTAGTGGTAGAACAAGAAATATGGTTGGAAAAAATAATAACGCAAAGAGACAGAAGCAGCTTTCAACATTGCTTTAGAAGATATATAGATATATTTTTTCAGATTTGAATATTAATGTCAAAAATACATACTATGATATACAGTTTGCACTACATCATCTTAGCATGACAGACGTCACAAGTAGTAACTGAAATATTAATTTAAATATTAAATAAACTGATGGTTAAGTAAACTGAAAGTGAATGTGTAAACACTAAACTAAGGTTACTCTTCCTATTGCAACACTTCCAATAAAGTGGTTCTGTAACAGTACAAAAGTATTAGAATATTACTATTTTCTGTTTCATTTCCAGTTATAATGAGAGAAAAAAATCCACAGTGCACTTCTGATGTTCTGCTGTGATGCTTTCAGCTGAATCTAGCTTGATTGCTTGCTCGACTTCTTTAGTGGTCCATGGTATGTGTTTTTTTTTTTTTCTGGGACGAGGATATGGCGTTGCACCACAGTCTGCCGCCCGCTTCCTCTTCCATATGCACTCCCTCTTCTCTGAGCTCAGGAATCACAGGGTCAAAGCTGAGTTCACTTTCAGTTCAATCAAGCTAATCTTCAAGGATTTAAAACTAAATCTTTAACTATTAAAAGGGCCTTGTATTGCATTTATAAAGAAACTAATTGAGATTGAACACTTCATTCATTGTGTCAAGCAGAGGTCCAATTAACATTTTGATTTGAGTAAACAGAGTAAAGTAGCCTAGACTCTGCTGAAATAATTGAACTGCTTCTGTAGACAATCACTGGTCTCTACTCTCCTGCCAGACGCTGGAGGGGATACACACAACAGCAGGAAAAAGAATTACCTATCATGTCTGGTAAGGCCTTCTTAACCAGGAGACCAGGATCTGAAACATACTCTACAACTGTAACCTTTGACCCAAACTCTCTGATCCAAGGTCGTGCACTGAACAGAACAAGGTTTCATTTCTGACGAGTCTCCCAGGCTCTTAGCGCACCCCTTTGTCAGTTCTGGGTGACAGAGGGGATGAAACTGAAGATTTTGGGCACAGGCCAGGTGACTCTTGTTGACTGCCGTCCCTCAAATCGCTTCTCTTTTAGAGCCTTCGCAACTACCAATGGGCTGAGTAAGAGTCTATCGCTGGCATTGAGGTGTGACTGAAGCTTCGGTAATGTGGCCTGCCGGGTGGAGGGGGGGGGGGGAGGAAGTCAGGCCTCAGCAGCGGGGGGAGAATGGTGGATCAATGGGGGACTCTGTGAAGGACTGGAGCTCGTAGGCAGCACCGCTGTCCACCTCCATGGACTTCCTGGAAAACAGCAGACGGATGTCCCTATGGAGGTAGATCTTCCCAGACTTAGAACTCTGGAACCTGGTTGGGATTGGAGAGGGAGAAGAAAGACACGGAGGATGAACAAGGGAGGAGAAACGTCACAGCTACCAGATATATTCCACTTTTTCTGCCCACTAGAGATAAAACGGCAGTCAACTCACCTCAGATGAACGAGGTAGCGCAAGGTGCGTCCATGGCCGAGGGGCTTCCTGCTGGTCTGATTGTTTGTGTCACGGCGGACGGGAACAGAGAAGGTCCTCTGGCGTAGGAAGGTCTGGTGTCCGGCTGGCATGGCTCGTAGGTCGTACATCACAACAAACATCTTCACCACCGTCTTGTTGGGGTTGAATAAGGTCTGGGCGGTACAACCAGAGAGCACGGGAGGATTTAGAAAGGTTTCTAACTCTTTGTGACCTGAACTCATTGATCTATACAGACACAGCAGAACCTTACATGCTATGAAAGATACATAAAATGAACATCACACTGTACGTATCATCCGAAAAATGTAATTTACGTATATAGAGTAAATGTCTTTCGAATTCAGAAGTATAAGCAACATAAATGAATAAAATCACGCCCTTGAATCTGTATGGTCTTTGCATATATACATATAACCACTAGGGGTCTCCCTTTCCTTTTGTTACTTGATGTAATTTGCCCTTTGTTCTCAGCCATGTGTACACCATGATGCAGATATCTTATAGAAATAAATATTTTTAGAACATTTCTACATTTGTGAAAAAGGTTCCTCACCACTTGAATGGTTCCTGATGGAGGTACACGGTAGCCCCTTTTCCCCAGGGACTCTAGGTTTATCACACCCTGTGAGAAAACACATGACAACCACTGTGTCACAAACAGGCAGACAAAGGTAATACACACAGGAGCTCTCACACACATACACGTATAAGAACAGTTGCAGATACAGCTTTCAGCTCAAGGCTCAGTCATACAAAATGAATTATTGGTTGACTAACTGGGAAAAAAAGGAATCTCACCATATATGGTGAGGGAGCGTTGTCATCGGAGACACTGTAGAATGACACATCCACAGGTAAGGTCAGGTGACTGGGGCAGAAGGACCCGCTGGCTCCAACCTCTGCTGTGAAACCCTCCACTAACCCTAAAGGCTCCAGGCGGTAGTTCAGCACACACTCCTAGGGAAAGACAGTTAACATTGTTTTATTTTTCTCACATGTAACACATAATTGATTCCTGTTTTGACCTTTGACTTTTTCATCCAGTGAGCACCGTTATTAGGTAATCTTTTGAAAAAGGGAAACACAAGCGTAGCAAATGTACAAGCTGATAAATGATGGCTAGCCTAGATTTTGCACTTCAAAGAAGTCTGTCAGCCAAATCGATTCCCTTTGTAAGCTTTCTGTTTTATTTGAATTATTTAGGGGTGAAAAATGGCATGAGTCAAAGTACACTACTCTCAAAAAATGATGCATGAAAAAGACATGATTCTGAGTGTGTTTGCGTGTTTTACCTCAAAGTTTCCCAGCAGACTGAGACTGGCAGGTGGAGCGCTGGCACTGAACAGCTGCTGTGACTCATCTGCGTACCCCTCTCTCTTTGGACAAACCCTGAAGGGTTAAAAACACACACACTTGATCAACTTGTTTTGAATGCGTGATGTGTGAAAGAGCATCTTAACGTGACAAGCATTCCTGGTATGTCTGAACAGACCTGGGTCCAGGGCGAGATAAAATGACCTTAGACTGATATCAGGCATCTTGAAATGTTTGTTACTCTGACATCTTATTTTAGTGAAGGAACAGGCAGAAAAAAATGTAATTTGTGTACACTGGTCACACATAAAAATCTTTTGTCACATAGATTTTTTTAATCAAGCAAATCTTCTAGAAAAAAAAGTCATATATGGAAGCAGGACAGTGGATTTTACCAGCCACAGCCAAACTGACCAAAACTTGCCCGGTGGCTGAAATTAACTTTCCACCCTGTGGGCCAAACTCTTCAAACATCTGCTTTATCAAAAGCAGTACTGAGCTGCCACCCACATTTGCTGCGTGTAGGCAGTGCCATGAAGCTCTGTGTATATGAAGCCAGTTCAGCTCTGTCTGCCATTTTGAGCAGAGTGCGTGTGATTCTTAGATGCAGTCACAGTACAGCAGAGCTTCAGCAGGTGGCAGCGTGAGAGGAACAGTCTGCAGAACAGGACTGACCTAACCTTTCCAATCAGAACAACACTCTTATTGTCTGATCTCACGACACACAGACAATACTTCCAAAACCTGTTGCTGATCCAAGGCTATGTTAGCGCGGTAGGGTTTAAATATGGTAGCTGTAGCAAATCTCTCTAATATAGATCCCTTATACACTGGTCCTATGACTTTGGATAGCTCGATTAATACTGGTGGTAAACTAAAAAAACTTTAATAATATAAATAATTCAACTTTAAACACAATAAAAAAATCAAAACCAGAGTTTGCCTTGCTGGCATTTACACATAGTAACAGCTGAAATGTTACAAAGTGAGAAAAACAAGCAAGTTTGATGAGTAACTTGATCCAAATGGTACTATAATAAACAGATGATGTGGGAGGCAACTGTAAAACAAAAACATTCTTTGTCCTTTAACGGTCATTCAGACTGCATTAAATCTGAGAAAGTACCCTGACCTTATCCTCATGGACAAACTGAGTTGGAGTCTGGTAGCTACAGTAACAAAGATCCCAGGTGAGAAAATGTGTACCTTTTCCCAGAGGCCCAAGGCAAGCCCTTACAGCCGGCCAGAGAGGTGTCCAGGTCAAAGTAGCCTGTTTGATTTTTCCTCTGAGGAACCTGCCGCAGACACACAGCACATGATTAACACAGAGCAACTGTCATAGTATCCCAGGTTACATATCTATTTCTTCTTTTAGAATCTAGCACTCTAATTTAGTGCAATTGTGCGTCATGGTGTGTACGTGAAAATATGTGAGCTTGTGTGTCGGGGAGATCTTCTGTGTGTACACTTTAGTGTTTATGAGACCATTCAGCGGACAGGAAACTGTAATGATCAAGGAGTGTGGTAATCTGACAAAGTCAGTGAAACAACTCACTGTGGCTGATGAGGCACACACGAGTCACGTGCCTTACCCGCCTGTGTGTGTGTGTTTGTGTGTGTGTACATTAACCTTGGCTAACAACTCGGCAGCAATAAAAACACCTGCCAGATATTTCAAAAGTCTCTTAATGACAAACATTCACAGGCCCACGGATGAAAGCACTGTGAGTAATGCCTCAGATGGCTCGCAATAAAGGGTAGTGAGTGTGGTGTTATGACAAACACAACTGCATGGACAGCGACGATGAGTGAGTCTGAGTGTGCCTGTGAAAGTGTTATCTTAACAAATGCACAGAGCAGAGACTGACAATGACTGTAAGTTTCACTGTGTAGATGAGTGTGTGTGTGTGTGTGTGTTTCTTACAGGGCTGGAGAGCAGAGGCAGGCCAGTACAGGGGTGGAAGGCCTTGGTGGCTGTGGCGTCTAATGAGTGGCGATTCTGCTTCTTCCAGCTGTTGCACGGACGCAGAGGGGAGGGGCTGTGAGCTCGCTGGAGCACAGAGACGGAGAGGGATTAAGGCGGCTTGCAAGTAAACTGAAATCATCTGTATTTATCAAGTCATGTGCTCATAAATCATACGCCATCTTGATTACCACTCACTCCAGTCCCACCTGCTCCCAACAAAGCACTCATTTAAACTGAGCAGTGTTTAGAAATGAGGAGGTTCCTTCCAGTTTGAGATGTTAAATTTGAAAAATGTGATGCCTGTTGTTACCTCTTCGCTAATTTATGAAATTAAGTGGCAGTACTTTAGTAGATAACTAAGGCTTCTTTACAACATTTTTATGGAATGAGTAATCTCTTTAATCAAATATTTATTTTCCTATAATATTAGCTAAATATATATATATATATATATATATATATCTTTTAAGAGTATATTTAACAACATTTTTGGAAATATATCAGTCCCGTTGCCTGTACAGTAAATATGAGGCTACTGCCGCAGGCCGGTTAGCTTAGCTTAGCACAAAGACTGGAAACGGCAGACACTCCAAGAAATCATTGCCATGATTTTCACACTTGTTCTACACAAACAAAATTTAACCTGTTAATAATTAGTGAGCTTTAGAGGTGGGGAGGGGAAGGAAGGTTTTGTTACTTGTGGACAGAGCCAGGCTAGCTGTTTCTAAGCTAACTAGCTGCTCGCTGTAGCTTCGTATTTTTTTGTACAGGCATGAAAGTGGTATCATTCTTCTCATCTAACTCTCAGCAAGTTTCCCAAAATGTTTTTTTAGTGATCCAGTTCAACCAAGCCTCCTTTAAGCAGCGATAGGGCATGACAATTGGAATAATGGCAGATTACTAAATCGGTTATCACTGAAAAGTATATGGACAAAATGAGGAGTCCCTTACCAGGACAGTAGAAGGGGGAGTCATGTCTGGACTAGGGGTGCTGGAGGATCCAGACTCCGAGGGTGCCTGGTTCTCATCCTGCGGGGCAGAGGCCTGGGCTGGCGCACAGACCTGCATCTGCATCTGCAGCTGGGTCTGAGGCTGAGGCTTGCTGTGGTTGTGGCTTACGTTACAGTTCATGACTGGGCTGGCATCATTGCAAGTCCAACTAAAGATCTGGGCATTCCTTGGGCTGTTCTCAAGGACAGAGGAGGCAGAGGGGGTTTCATGGCTGCTCGGTGTCCTGACTCTGAGCTTTTCCTGTGGGGGAGTTCGTAAACGCTGACCAGCCTGGGTGTGGGCCTGGCCTTTAAATGAGGGTTCTTCAAGTGTAAAGTGAGCACCATTTTGGGCCCGGGGTGAATGGCATTCGGTCCTCGGATTGACTCGGGGCTTGTCTGTGCAAACGGGCGCATGTGTGGCAGCGGTGTGTGTGCTGCCTCTGTGAGGTTCGTGGCTGGGTATGTGGCCGTTGGCGTAGCCGTTGGTGGCAGTGTGTGAGGCTTGTGGGATGTGTGTGGTGTGTGAGTATGTGCGGACCGTGTGTGTGACTGTCGTCGTGTGCGTGTGGTGCAGAGGGCTGCCGCTCCTGCTGTGCCTGGGGGACAGAGAAGGGACAGACAGTCTCTCCTGGATGAGTCTAGTAATGTCTTGTACTGCCTGGGCAATCAGGGAGCTGTCTCTCCCCCTCTCCTTGTCTTTCTCCTTCTCTTTCTGTCTCTCCTTCTCTCCATTCCTCTCCTCCTCTCCGTCTCTGGTCTCAGTCATTTTCAGCTTCCTGCAGGTTGCAGGTTTAGGGGAGGAGCTCTCCCGTTTGCTGAAAGAAGTGTCAGTCATAGGTGTGTTGAAGGGGCTGGGCCACACACGTCCCATAGACTCATAGGGTGGTACTTCGGGCTCTTTGGTCTTACTGGCAGTTAAGTCGTCATGGTTACTGCCCCACATGGCTTTGGGAGGGTTTTCAGGGGCAAAAAGGCCGGGAGGGAGTGGCGGTGCTGTGGGGTCGCAGAAGTTGAGCCTCTGTGCGATGCGGGCGATAACTTCCTGTCTCTCCTGCAGCAGGGAGCCAATCAGGGGGTTTGTCTCGGTTGCAGCGGGCCTCGGGGAGGGGCAACGGGGTGGCTCAGCCAAGGAAAAATTCTTAAAAGCTCTCAGTGGCTCAGGGATGGGCCCCTTTGACCTCTCACTGCTGTTGGTGCAAGACCCATAGTCCTCCACTTGTGTGGGGTCAGAGGAACCATTGAGAGCTGAGTACAGCCACTTCCCTGCTTTACTTGTGGGAAGTGGAGAGGGGGAGTGGGAGCGGGAGGGTGTGGGGGAGTGAGAGGACCTGTGGAACAGTGGGGAGCCCTGACGTTGAGGGATGTTGACCTGCGGAAGCTCTCCGTTCTGATACGTGTGGTCCTCACCAGGCTCCTGGCTCTTCTTGCTGTAGGGAGGTGGCTGTAGGGAGGTGGTGTGGGGAAGGCTATTGATGGGGATGTTGTTGATGGGAAGATTAGGAATGGGTAATCCATTGAGGAGAAGGCCAGACATGGAGTTGGAGCTCTTGCTGTACATGTTAGAGTTGTGAAGGAGGTTGTCTTTGCTGGGCTCCTGGCTCTTTTTGAGGGTGGACAGGCCACCATGGCTGTTGAGGTTCGGGCTGAGGCTGGGGGTCTTGCTGTAAAGTGGAGGCAGGCCGGTGTGGATGCTGCAGGCCAAGGTGGGGTAGGTGGGTTGGCGGGGGAGCGACTGGACACGAACCTGCAGCGCAACACTCTGGGAGACATTGGGGACGGGGAAAATGTGCTCTGAAGGCGGCTGGGAGAACTGCCACACCAACTCCTCATCAGCAGCACTGATCCTGTTTGACAGAGAGAGAGAGAGAGACTCATTGAACATGCCATTGTTAACTCTTTATCTTAAAATATCCAGGGATTGTCAGAGCCTGCCGGTATTCAGTTTAACTTCCTCTAATTCAATTTTCAAAACAGCACAGTACACAAGATTTCCACCTATATACACACATTTGAAAAGAACAGAACTTTAGACCAAGTTTCCCGTAGCTTTAATAATCTGGTCCAACAGCCTCAGTGAAAAGCCTTTAGCCCACCAGCGTCAAAGTCTTCAGAGAGTGTTATGTCTGACCTGTACAGGATGTTTCTGGGGACGATGCCATGGGAGGCGCTGAGCCAGGCGCTGAGCTGGGAGAAGAAGACGTAGGAGCGAACAGCCAACAGCAGGGTCTTCTCCTCAATGAAGCGATCGCCGCTTCTATTAAAAACACAGTCAGAAAGAGGTGGAAATGTGCCAGTATGTCAGGTTAATGAGAAAACAGTTCAAGAATGTGTGTCTGTGTGTGTGTGTGTGTGTTTCAAACACAGTGTTCCCTGTTCCTACATATGTCAGTAGGAAAGTGGGACAATCTCTGAGGCTAATTAACCCTCTGAGTGCCAAACCAATTACCTGTTTTTATCCTCTTACTTTTATTATTTTATTTCATGTTATATTTTTATTCTTATGTTTTTTATGGCTTTTAGCCTTCTCTTCTGCATGTCTCTGAAACTAGTGGAAGATGAAACTCATGCATCTCTATTACGTAATTTTACACATTTACAATGCCATACATTATAGAAACAATAAAACCTGCACTGAATTTATTTCTTAGAATGAATTAAACACACAAAAAGTGGGGATTTCACAGCTCTTAGGAAGGTTTATACACTTTTCGGGGGGCTACATGTGTTTTCTCTGGATGCAGCCATTGAGGATTAAACAACATGCTGTCATACTAGCACGACCATTGTGGCCCATGTTCAGTAGGACTGCTGATGAAACCTGTATAAGCTAGTACATGTGCTCACTTGAGCACACCTGTATATATTGCACATATTATGTTATTGTTTTTACTTTGTTTAATTGTTTTTATTTATTTTAACTCATGTCAAAGTAAGCAAGGTATGTGAAAGAACTAGATGTGGAAACCATGGTAACGTTAATCAAGGACAGCAAAGGATGATGGGAGGAGGCAGCAACCTTGGAAATACAACATACTGTATTTCTCCTGTAAACTGTAGATTTTAAACAAAATGTTGCTGTACAACATCTCTTATGAAAACTGACTCACGTGCACTTTTCTAGCGTGGCCCATGTTTAAGGATTAAGATCATGACTGTGTGCCTTACTGTCTTGGAACTGGCTGCAGGGTCCATCTCTCCAGCAGCAGAGCATCTTGTTTGATGACCGGGTCGCTGATGGGGTCACTCGGGGGGCACTCGTCACCATAGCAACAGTCTGGCAGGAGCATGACCTCAATCATGATGGGGATGCTGTTCCTCCAAAGCAGGATCACCTCTGAACGGGTTCGCCTTGCCTGCCGACACTGGACACACACACACCCACGGACAAAGGTGGAGGGTTAGTGTTCATTAGTGAATGTCAACACCAGGACCTTGAATTTTAGGGGCAAAGCAGATGGGACCCAGAAAGAGCCTCACTTAGAGCTGAATTTCTCAGTGATTTTATTTAGGTCACATCTCAGTTCATATTATTAAAAATCTTTCCACCTTGGAAGTTTATTGTATATATGCTATTCTGTATAGCTGTTACAGTGATTAGGTACACCTAAGACTAATGCAGTCTAATACAACAGCCCTGTAATAAATCATTCCATTCATGAAGAATATAATGTCCAGTTTTGTGTTTTAAAGATTTCAACTTTATGGTAATTTCAGAGGCTGTAGTTTGTGCTGCTGTTGAACTGTATTGCATTTTACTGTTTATAATACATTTATATGTATAAATATATTTATAAATATACAATTATCTTGAATATCTCTAATACACAATATGTTAAACATGTGTGTGTGCACATGTGCTACCTGGGGGAGTTTGTCGCTGCATTCATGCTTGTGAAGAGGCGGCATGGCCGACTGGGCCGGTGGACAGTGCAGCCCCTCGGTTCTGCCTTTCACAGAATATTCTGGTGTCCTTCCCTCTGTGATGAGCAAGGTCAGGAACACCAGGAACTCCTCCGCATCGTACTCGAAAAACTCCTCCGTTGCATCTAGACACAGTGGAGAAACAGAGGGTCAGCATATCTTTTCAGATCACTTCACATCTACGCAGAAAAAAAGAACCAGTTGGAGGAAAGTAGCAGGTAAACTACTAATTTGCCTATCCTGTGACAGATGCTGGGGCAATAAAAATGCAATCAGAAGCCACCTGTATTGACGTGATAAGCACATGAATGCCTGAAAGTCTTTGTTTAGGTTTTTACTTAAGTGACTATTAAGTTTGCCTGGAAAGACTTGTTTAGAGAAGGGGTGTGGGGGAAGGCAGTGGATGACACAACTTTTCCAGTTTGGCCACTTCAAAGGAATATATTTAGACCTTCCATGTCAGCTGAGCTGAGGGGTGAAGCCACACACTGTGTGCTCTCTCTCTAAATACAGCACACACACACACAGAAGTATAGGCAATACTGACAGTGACGTCATTCACACTCAATGACAAAGCATTTAAAAACAAAAACTCAACCAGAGCACAAGGACAGTAAAGAACAGAAATAATACGAGTTATGCTGCACCATCCGGTGCTCCACCAATTTTGCCAGGGTGGGGTTGGGCGGGGCTGTCAGGGTGACCAGGACCTGGCAGGACAGACAGATGAATCACCCTCTCACCATTCAGGACAAGGCGATTCCCCTCTGAATCAACTGCAAGATTCTGTTCAAATTAACTATGTAGAAGCAGAAAGACTACTGATGAGGAACTCAGCTGGCTGTCACATTCAAATTATAGCTCATGCTGAGCCACTCTGTTGTGCACTATTATTCACAATAACCACATTTATACTAGTAGTTTTTACAAGGGGCAAGATGGGGGCAGTCATGTAATAGGTCACCAGTCAAACGCTACTAAATTGTAGCTGTGGCTCGTCGGTTTGTCTCCTGCCACAACAAAATTAACAAACTCCCGCTCTGTTTGTGTTGTAATTGAAGCTTGGATGATCTAAAGTAGGGGTATTTTTAGCAGAAGGTTGAAGAGCCCGTCTTAGCTCTCTATCTCTTGTACTCCTCCAGAGAAAACTCCCAGAATCCCGCAGGAGGTCAGCTGATACACAGCAGCTCTGAGAATCACAGCTTTCTTTCTTCACAGCACACAAGCAAAGACACTGACGCACAGAAGCTGCCTGCCCTTCAGTCTCAAGCACCTTCGTTAAAACTGGAGTCAAACAAATATTCGGTCACAATTCCGTGGATATTTTATATGTTTTAATCATTGTGAGGACGTCAGGTCCGCATAAGGCTGGAAGTACAAATACACACACACATACACACACAGCGTGTCCTCCTCCCACCAGAGCCAGGCTGGTTAGAACAGAGCCCCTCTCAGCTGGCTCTGCAGAAGTGTGAGCTACGAGCTGCTGCTGGTGTACGTGTGTGTGTGTGTGTGTGTGTGTGTGTGTGTACGTATTGCAGTCAGCTAGCCAGTCATGCACATTCCTCTCAGGGAACTCCTCCTACATGCCTTTAAGCTGCTGCTGCACGTGGAGAGAGGCGCAGTCCAACACAAAACATGAGGAGGGATGGGAGGGGAGAGGAGGGGATAGGAGGGAGGGAGGGGGTCTGCTAGCCAGCTGTAGGCTGAATAAGCGCAGGGTGAAAGAGATGGAGAGGGAGGCTATATTCAGGGACAATCTCCTTTTCTTTATGGGCTGCAATCCAAAGGCTTGAACAAAGGGAGCAACAGACCAACAGTGAGAGAGCACAAGGGAGCCAGAGACAGACCAGAAGGAGTAATATATGACAAAGGTCAAGATTCAAGGTCACATAGTCCATCACCTTTACATGATGGTTGGCTTGAATGTACTGGATATACAGCATTGATCTGCGGTTAAGGTAACATTCCCAGTCCGCAGTGGGAAATGCTCCAGTTCCTGGTCCTATCAGGGGATTTGGGCTAACGGTGACGCTCCGTGAAGGAGGCGAGGAGCAAAAGAGAAAGGAAGCATGGATGGATGAAGGGAGGGAGGTAAAAGAGAGGAAAACAGCCTCTGAGAAGTGGTGTGCTACACATACCCCCCTTGAACACACACACAAATGTATACCCACACACACAGAGCCCCAACTGTGTGCTCACAGTGGGTGTCAGATTGCTGCTTTCTAGAAAAGGCAAACCCAGGAACACACACATACATACATACACCCCTAAAGCACATACAACAAAAACACACCAACAAACACAGACACAGTGATAAACGACACACCATCACTAAACACATGAACCCACTGAAAACATACTGACACACATAGCAACACACACACATACACAGACACACATGCAGTGCAGGACAAAGGACTAGTGATGGAGGCTTTGGTTAAGGGGCCCAGCCTATGTACACATAGATGAGAGCTGTCATTCTTTAGGGCGTCGTGCCTGAATAGAACATTCCTATGAAGCCTACACAAACACACAAACACACACACACACACACACACCCCAACACAAAGAAACACTGCTGGGAGGTGATCAGGATGCAGGACAACACAAAAAGGCAGAGACATAGGAAACCTTTGCATAGACATGAAAAGAGAGAGCTGCGTTCAATATACAGAAGCACATCTGAAGAGTCAAATCACCTCATTCTGTAACGTTTTCAATCCTGTTTTTGGTACAAATGGTTAATATCATTTGGGAATTTATGTAACAATGTGCATTGTTTACCAATCATTAAGCCTTAGCGGGGCTCAATGTTCAATCCTGCCTTTTGGTTCCCCTCCTCCTCCTCCTCCTCCTCCTCCTCCTCCTCTCTTTCTCACTGGACTGTAACCAATTCATTCCTACCTCGCCATCTAAAATGTAAACTCTGTCTCTCATCAATTTATGTTTGTACTTTTTGAATTAACAAATGCCTGTAAGATGTCTCTTCTCTCTTCCTCCAATTTGTTTTTGACTTTTTCCGTGTGTACACACGATGTAATTTGTGTGTAAACTCCACTTGCATTCAGTTAGAGAAGTACCATAGCAACTACTAGCACTGCTTGAGAAATGCAAACAGAAAACATTTCAATCAGGAAAACATTATGAGGTTTAGGTCCACTGTTTAAATAAAAGGTTTTACTGATACATCCACAACACTTTACGGACCCAAACCCAAAATACTAAACACACAATGGAACACTGATCTTTCTCTTTACCATGTGCATGTGACCTCCCCTCCGTCTCCCGATAATGTGATGTGAATTATGTAACAGGTCGGATTTAGATTCAGGCGTCTTATTATTAGACCTGTGACCGCCTGCCACCAAGTGCAGCTGGAGTCCTGCCTACGGATCGGCTGGTTCGGCCTGTACGCGCGCACACACACACACACACACACACACACACACACACACACACACACACACACACACACACACACACACACACACACACACACACACACACACACACACACACACACACACACACACACACACACACACACACCTCTTAGCTGTCTCCGTGTCCTCAGGCCAACAGATCAGTATAGAGTCATGTGGGATGGAAAAGGGCCTCCAGGACAAGAGCGGAGGGGTCAATACAGCGTTCAGAGTAAACACACCGTGGTATACACTGTGTAGTGGCT